>BCLG01001761.1:4511-31075 GCA_001602295.1 Zoysia matrella
TACCACTATATTTATTTGTATTTGTTATAAAAGAAAGTAGATTATACTAGTATAACAAAATTATGCTTAGTTGGTCATGTTATGTGTAGCTTTCGTTGTGACCTCTAGCATTTTTCATCAGGGTTTTAAAGCTGGAAGGTTTTACACTTTTACGTGCATAAACAGAATCTGAAAGGTTTATTCTTTTCTGCCTATGTGCTGCACGATTATGATGAGCTCGTAGTGGACTTCTTTGATCAACATGATTGAGCTCAATTGTCAATTTGTTACAAGAAATATGTAGGCTCAAATATTTTTTACGAGCACATATGCTTGGGATTTATTCTCACTAATGTTATATAGCTGGATAGATTTTATTAATTACCAATTTGTAGCTGCGATCATCCAGTCTGCAATGTTCTGGGGAGCAACCTGACCATGTAATGTAAAAAACGTAGGACAATTCTGAAAAAAAAAAATCATACAGTATTTAACGGTCAAGGGGCACCTCACCAAATTTGAAAGTTATAATCGCCACATTTTGCTTGATGGAGCATGTTTTCTTTTGTTTCTATGGAAAGGTTGCTTGCATATTTTTGTTTGTAATAAAATCGAAACATTCTTTTGGCATAACTTTGAAACTAAAATTAGTGTTCACATCTTCCCTAAGAACCAGATCTATGAACCACTATTTCTCGATGTTTAATTTTATGGCCGTAAAGAAGCATTTATCATCAGGCCTAGTAAGAGCAAACATCAATGAGCACACCATGCACTGAAATTCGACCAAAGCTATCTTACTTTGGAGAAAATGTCGAACAAACGGTGCATCAGCATTCAGTTAAAACCGCAGTACAGACATCCATCCACAAGGGAAAATCCCCGATACCTACATCTCTTTTTCACCTATAACCTTTTCGGACATGTCAATCTACAAGACAGATCAATTCAGGTCTCATCCAGCCTGACCCAGCCGCCTCCCAACCAAGTCTCATCGCCAGAACAGCTCCTGGGTTTCAATCAGACCAAAACCATGCGCCTCTCTTGTTATTTCACGTTCGGCTTCGGCGAGTAGCGGAACGGGGAGGCACGGGGGCCGTCTGACAGGCTTCTCATAGGCTGCTGACTGTTGCGAGCAAACGAGCCCTGCATCTTGATGCCCTGGCTGTTCCTGCCGTTCATGCTGCTTGAGTGCGCCATTCTCTCGGCTTGCATTGTCTGGTAGAAGTAGGAGGAGCTTGCCATGTCCTTGAGGTTGATAAGTGGCTTGAGAGCTTCAACCACCTGGCTCATCAGCGGCCGTGCTTTGGGGTCCCTACTAAGGCAGGCACGAGCAAGCTGTGCTGCCTTCTGGGCACCTTTGACTGAGAAGTTACCCTCCAGACGAGGGTCGATTAGCTTGTAGAAGCGCTGCCTCTCTCCGAGAAGAGGACGAGCCCATTCGACAAGGTTGTGCTCACCATTAGGCCGGTTCTTGTCCATTGACCTGCGACCCGACATCATCTCAAGAAGCACCACACCGAAGCTGTAGACATCACTTTTTGATGTCAAATGGCCTGAAAATTAAGGGAAAGACGAAATTAATGACATCTAATTACAACAAAAACCAGATTTTTAGGCATTAGAAAAAAAGGAGCATTAAATACTTTGACAGGATAAAAAATAATACTAAGGTTTAATGGAACAAGGAAATTAAATAGCATTTCACAGCTTTGTGCTATTCATTCCCTTATTCGCTTTGCTATATGCACTTACAAGAAACAAATAGACATGCTCAATATGACTACATCTCATTTCAACAGATCAATGAGTTAAAATTTCATATATTAGCGACAGTTTGACTGAACTAAAAAAAATGATGTGGCATAAAGCATCGAATGTCTTCCAATGATTGTAAGTTTCCATCTTAAACCTTTTAAATTATTAATCCATGCATAACTGATGTAAGTGACCGAGGGCGAGCCAGCCGGTGAGGCTGTGCAGGTGTTCCCTGTGTGCTGATCGGCGGTCGTGGCGACTGGCGTCAGGAGGCGGGTGCCACGCGGCTGGGGCGGCAGTGTTGGCCGGCATCATGCTCAGACCTAACCTTAGCTCCATCGTCGTCTCTGCTCCGCCGACTCACATGGCCGAGGACATGGTGCGGGGTATGGCAACGCAGGGTGGCCGTAGTCGACGGCGCCAGACGTGGTCCCTGCCATTGTCATGGACGTTGTCCCTCAGCCTCCCGGCAGCAGCCTCTTTCGGCGTCGCTGTTGTGCTCCTACACGGCGGCTTCTCGGAGCGGCTCGTTCGTTCTCTTTTTGTTCACCTCTGCCTTTTCACCATGGATGCAGGGCACTAGGCGAAAGCTTTTGCAGCGATGACACCGTGGGTGCCATTTCCTCTTGAAGCGCTGTGTAGGCACTCTTGCTTTACCATTCCTTTAACTCCGGGTGAAAACCTAGATTTAGCGAGCTGCTAGATCGGGCAATGGCAACACTCGTGATATTGTGCCCTCCTTGGAGGTATTGCTTTGGAGTAACGGTTTGGGGTGACCTGGCTTGGTGATAGATCCCCCCCACCCCCATCCTCTGTTGTTTGTTGTGTCCTCCTTGGATCTCCGTATCTTCACTAGCTACTAATCACCATGAGCTATATTTGGTGCTCTGTCTTGTCGTTTCTTTCACTCCTTGATTATACCACCTCATCATATGCCGAGTTAACGAGATCATGATCCTCTTTCTTGGATCTCCTCGTTCTTCTCCCGACAGTTCTTCCTTCTTTGAGGCTTCCTTCCCTCAAAGGGCATTAAAGATCTGCTGGTTGGATCCCGGATGGCCCTCTAAGGTGACACATATCACGACCGTCGTCTGCCTCTCTGGCTTAGTGCTCTACGGTCGATTGGTGTGGCGCTCCTCGAGGTGGCTTCATCTGGTGTCGCTTTGGTGGCGTCTGGCTCTTGTAGTCGAGGTCCTAGTGTCTGTGCTTCATCCTTTCTTCCTCTTCTTACCGCCATCTTTGCTGCGTCTTCTTTGGTTCACTGCTGTCTGTACTACCCATTGGTTGGTATGGTCTACACTCGATGGCTCCTTGTTTTATCTACACTCCTTGGCTGTATTACCTCATCACATGCTGGGTTAGCGAGACCATGATCCCCTCTTTTGGATCTCCTCGTTTTTCTTTCGAGGGCTCTTCCTCCTTTGGGGCTTCCTTCCTTTGAAGGGCGTTGAAGATCTCTCGTTTGGATCTCAGATGGTTCTCTAAGGTCGTACAATCACAACCGTCGTCTGTCTTACGACTCGGTGCTCAACGGTTGCATGGATTGGAGATCGTCAAGGCGGCTTCATCCGATGGTGGTTCATACTAGCGATTGTCAAGTATGGTCGGTGTGTGATGTATCTTTGTTGTGTTGTTTGTTGGTGGGTGTGTTGTTTTTTGTTGTTGCTCTCTTCCTCGTGGAGTGTGATGTTGCTCTTTTTCTCTCCCCCTGCTTTTACCTATGTAACCCACATGCGACTCCCCATGTATGTGCTTTAAAAAGGAATGAAAAGGCGGGATGCTCCCCCCCCCCCCCCCCCCGAACTTCTCAAAAAAAAAGTTATGCAGATCACGGTATCTCAATTTGTTTTCCATACATTGCATGGAGATCCAAACTGGTTTCTGTGCCTGCTAGTGCACTTACCTGTCATAACATATTCCGGAGCTGCATAGCCGTAGGTGCCCATTACTCGAGTAGAGACGTGGGTTTTATCACCAACAGGACCATCTTTTGCAAGCCCGAAATCTGAAAGCTTTGCATTATACTCCTGTACAAGCAATAAAAACACATGAAGCGAATGTTTGTAATGCCACATACATTGCACAGGACAATTGATGGACTTGCACTCACCGCATCAAGCAGAATATTAGAAGTTTTAAAATCACGATAAATAACTGGTCTTTCTGCTTCTTCGTGAAGGAAAGCAAGACCTTTTGCTGCCCCAAGAGCAACCTTCATTCTGACGGCCCATGGAAGAGGAAGAGACCCTATGGATTAAAGGATATTGATTTAGTTTGAGCATTTGAGCTTCACTAATTTCATCTAATTTGTTCGAATTTCATAAGACAGTGAAAAATAGCAAAGCAACAGGTACTCCAACATGATTACGGATCAGATCCTTAAGTGCAAGAGAGATTATAAAAGGAATGTGAAAGTTCAATGGCTTGGGAACATGCCAGTCACATACTTCTGAATAGATGGTTATCCAAACTTCCACGTGCCATAAATTCATAGACCAGCAATCTTTGGTCATCTTCCACACAGTAGCCAATTAATCTGACCAAATTGGGATGGTGAAGGTTTCCAAGAAAATCAACTTCAGCCTGCAAAGAATAACATAAAGTAGAGTATAAGACACAATCATCACAATCAAAAGGAAAATAAGTAGCCAGACATGAAAACAAATTCAACTTGAAACAGTCTAATGAGTACATACCACCCATTCTTTGTGCCCTTGAAGCCCGTCATGATTGAGCGTTTTCACAGCAACTGTAAGGCCTGTACCAGGTTTCACGGGCGCAGTTCCGTTCTCTTCAATCCACCCTTTAAAAACACATCCAAACCCTCCTTCCCCAAGAAGACTTTCGGGCCTGAAGTTCCGAGTGGCACATTTTAGATCATTGAATGCAAACTTGCGCAGCTGAGAAGCAACTTTTATTTCCTCTCCAACTTTAGATGCAGATGAACTGCTCTCAGCGTTACTCGTAGTCGTTGACCCTGAGACAACTGATGCAACTGGTTGATTCCTGCTACCATTTTCTGTTGACTTCTCTGCTGTTCCATAAAATACATAATAGTTTATTAGTGCATCATATTAATGAAACAGAGTTTTCTGGACAATAAGGTAAGCCCACATATTGCCAGCCTTAAGAAATACTAGTTCATCTTTATAGCTTGAGATATAAATGAAGAGCACATCAGAATCAACAGGGGGGTATGTGAAGTGGGGTGTGTCTATTTGGGGGTGTGAGGGGTAGTACCATAACTTACCCATTGATAAAATACAACTTAAAATCCAAATAAATACACAAAGAACATCTGTGATAGAAAAAAGGCACCAACAGACTGTTGATACACAACACAACTAGCTATTGCATATGTTGGGTCAAGTATTGGGTTTTCTGGGTCGGTGCTCATGGTGGGTCAAGCCAACCCATAACCCAAGTTAATTAGGTTGGGTCGCATGGATCAGCCGCTGGGTCGACCCAATGTGGCCCACCTGCATCCCGACCAACAGTACATGGTTGTATACTTGATACTTATATGGGAACAAAAAGGAAGAGGTACAAAAGACATAATTTCCCTGAAAGCATTTGAAAAAGATCACTGCAAGGCTGAAGCCTCTAAGGCTACAATCACAAAATCAAAGCCTACATATTGTCTTGCTGAAAATGGAAGGAAAAGAAAAAAATGGTGTAAAGCTCATAGAAAATCAGACAGCCCAGGTTAATAACAAATTTTAGTAGCACCAAGACAAAGATGTAGACCATCATGCTAAAGATTGTATGGTACGCTGTTAATGTCCCAGCTTACAGGAGGTGTGGAATTAGTACTTTCATATAATTCTTTACTTAATCACTAAATGCGCACTCAACTGCTAGTGACCTTTTCACCTCATACTTTTTTCCATGCCTTCGTGTTAATACTTACTACCATTATTTATTTAGTTCTGAATCATAATAACTGAAAGGTGCTACACTACTACGTAGTTCTGAATCATAATTAGACTCCTGAACCATTTCTCTCCATAGATGAGTATTTTTCCTAAACAGAATTAAACACCTATTCAAACAGCGGCTAATGGTTAGATGGGTGCCCTCATATAGGCCTAAACGGCGTCTAGACGGAATTAAACCGCATCTAGACAAAATTAAATGCAGACTAAACACTAGATAATGGTTGACCCCACATATCATTTCGAAAAACTCTCTATATCTATACTGTTTTAACATGTCCATGTATTAAATTATCAAACAATCTAGTTGTCTGAAAAAAAAAACACGTGTGATTCTAAAAATACAATGTAATATCCTAAAAATAGACAGTGGGCATTGCACTTGCTCCTCTATAAACCGACAACAACATGTCCTGCAGCTCTAGAAACCGACAACAACACATCCTGCTGCTCTAGAAACCGGCAACAACACATCCTGCAGCTCAGCTAGAAAATTCGCTTGTCTAGTAGGATCTGCTGACAATTTCGGCAACCATTTGTTTTTTGCATGCCACGTGCACTACAAAGACCAATTTAAAATTTCAATGCTCAACGAACTGTTGCGCCAATCTGCCGTCACACATCTCCCGCAGCATCAGCGAATCAGCATACCAAGCTACGCACGCAATATTCAAATTTTGAAAACTACTCCCTAAGCACCAACCAACAATCATGCAACCTAATTATCCTGAAGACATTACACACAAAATCTAATCTTCTAAACTAACATCAATGCCAGCATGGAAGCAACTGTAACGCGGCACATGCAGCTACAATTGAGAGGGAAATGAGGTGCATACCACCGTGCGTGCTGGCGCTGCTGGTGGATGTATCGACCTTGGACCGCGGATGTGGTGGGCAGTTCCTGATAGGCCATAGCCGGATGCAGCACCCAGTGGTGACCGAGGTGTCCTCCCCGCCCTTGGGGGCAGCTCGCCGCCTGCTGCTGCCTCGGCGGCTACGGCGACACCAGCCCCACCGCTCTCGCTCCTCCTCCCCGGAGCTCTCCCACCCGTCGAACTGCCCCAGCTCCGGCGGCGCCAGGCCCATGGCCTACCTCCACCTCACAATGGTCCCACCACCTCAACTCCGAACCGCCCGCACTCCCCAACCGCGGCCGCACCAGATCGGAATCCGACGACCCACGTCTCCGGCGCTCACGAACACCCCGCGACCCACCTCGCCCTCCAAGGAACCGCCGAATCGTCTCAAAAAATCCCACCTTTCTCCGGCGAGCAAAAGCCAAGATCCAACCTTTCACACGAATCGGGCCGAATCACACCGAGCCTCGGAGGCCGACCGCGCGATCCCGCCGCATCGTGAGCGTTTCTCGTAGGAGGAGCACGTCACAGGAGCCCCGCGCCAAAAGGACCCCCGCGCACCAGCCGAGCACTGGCAGAGCGTCCCCGAGCAGGAGGAGCCGCTCTCCAGCCAGGGAAGCAGCCGGCCTGGACTCTTCTCCCGCAGCGGCGACAGTGGCGGCGCGGAGGGGAAGGCAGCGGGTGGTGGTGGTGGAGGTGGGGGGAGTGGGGAATAAGCGAAGCGAAGGGGGAAGGAATAATGGATTGCGTCAACAAGCCAGAGGAGGAGGAGAGAGAATGTACCACTGACAGTCTAGAGAGAGAGAGAGAGACGGCGGCGAAGGGAAGGCACAAATGTTCCTCGCCTCCCTTTTCTTCTTTCGGAAGCACGTGGCCGACGTGGCTTCCTTTTTCAGCGTGCGCCAGCACTGCGCCGCGGGGTCCGGGCTGATGTGGCGGCCACGTCGAGCTGACGCCGTCAGCGCCCGCGATCACCGCGGTCGTCGCGTTTCCTTCCCAGGCGTGCTAACTTGGCAGTGGCGTGCTCGCCTTTACAAGACAAGAGTGGTTCAAAACAAACCTTAAAACAACCAACAATGCTGCAAAGATGTCAAACTCAACCTCGAAAAGAACAGTCTACAATGTCGCTTCATTATTTGTCAATATAATTTTCCTTCATACATATAAAGTTTATAAAGCTTATGAACATCTAATCAGGTTTGTGAAGAAGCTCGCTGTGTAGATATGTAGACCGGACCCACCTTGAGGTTTTTAAAAATAGTTGTTTCTATCATTGTAGTACATATATAATTCTGCAGTTCTTTTTTTTTTTTTTTTTGCGTTTGCCGTGGATCGTTGTAGTTACGCCACTTTATCAGGTTCGTCCAAAATGCTTGATGCTGGTGACCATGGTAACCTTTGGCCCTGTTAACCGGTTTGACAATGGGTTATTATCAAACAGGATTGAACAACCTTGGTAACCACGTTATGAGTTTCAATCCACTCAAAACTGCAATGCAGGAGTTGGTATGTCTCTCACCAAATGAAATGATTGGGGCAAGGTCATTTCCTTTTGTAATCCTAAATATCCCCTGAGCCTCTGACCCTTATAAACCCCCCCCAAAACAAATTCCCTCAAATAGAAGAAGCACTATTCCCTTGTTGACATCGATAACATGGGACTCTCACATGCACCGACGGCCCAAACAGATGGGTTCATTTGACTCGCGTGCCTCATCGATCAGGTCGTCGAACACGTTATAAATTCCAGTACGGGAGAATATTTCAAAGGCTCACATGGCAGATGGTCGCCAATCACGTCAGTGGACTTTCAATTTCAATTTTTTTATAGGCAGCTTGCACATTTGTGTAAGTACTTGATCTCCCATGTGTTGTGGCTCTCACAGTTCAAATGCCAATGGCCGTCAGCTAAGCTTGTCTCTCGCATCCGTGGCTGCATGTTCAAAACAGTCACTTGCATATTGTTTTATTTTTCTGTACGGAATGATTGCTTTGCTGTTTTTGTAAGCTGCATGGCTCCGTGTAGTTTTTCTTGAATTGTATAATGATGAATTTTATTACGCGCTTGATAACTTCATGTTCTGATGTGCAGCTGGCCTTACCAAACATGATGGAAGCAACGCGATAACAGAAACACTCATCACCGAGGATTATTCACGCACTCCATTTTTCTAGCATGAACAGTAATGAGTACAGATAGCAGCTTTACTAAAGAAAATGAAAAGCACCAAAAGATGCTACGCGGCTTATGGAAGATATATACAACATATCTAGACGATGGTTCTCAAAATTTGGATCCTCTTCACGCGAATTTCTCAAATGAATTATATTTATTTATAATACAAAATATTTCTTTAGATAGACTTATGTAAGTGCAAGCCTGTCCATAAAATGGAAAAATATTCTTTGTTAGAGTAACACTATCAATAATTTGTTTATGTACAACCAAAAGACCGGCAGGATACAGAGCAAACTTTCTGTAGAAGAATCGCTCTCCCAAATGAAAAGAATAATTGCCTACAAAATCCCAACATTACCTATACACCCTACAAGGTATTAACCATGTCTCATTAATTATCTACGTGAATTCAATCATTGTCTATGCAAATTCATTGAATGCATGTGCTCCTTGAGCGACCTTGATGAAGACATCCTCCAACGTAGTGTCAACTAGGCCCCAGGCATGTATGGTGAGCCAACTTTTCGCAATCTCAACTGCCTGGAAAACTTGGGCTATTTTCACTTCCTGCTTCGGAAGCTCAAATTTCTGAGTTCCAGATAGATGGTAGATCTTGTTTGCCCTGCGTGAGAGTTGATTGACTAGATGTTCAACCTCCTGTTCTTGGTTCGGAGCTGTTGTTATTGTGAATATGTATGTGCCCCCAAATCTACCCTTTAGCTGCAGTCAAAAGCGTAGCAGTGAATGATTTCATAATGGTTTTAAGGTAAACTCTGCAGTCCAAGACGGTAATTATACCTCTTTAGGGTTTCCAAGGCACTGGAAACTGCCATCAACAAAGATGCCAAGACGGTCACACAGAACTTCTGCCTCTTCCATCGAGTGTGCTGTAAGAAACAAGATTGATTGGTCACTAGTTACTGATCAGTCTTGTTACTTTCACATACAATAAGTGGTGAAGTGGGAATTATGTCTAGAATTTAGATGCACGAGTGAACAAGAAAAGAGCATTACTAGTAAGAATAATCGCACGGTTTCTCTTGGCCTCCTTCACAACATTCCACAGGTTATTTCTTGATGCTGGATCTAATCCTGTGCTTGGTTCATCCATGAACACGACCTGTTTGTTAAGCTTCATTAGCTTTCCATTTTTTGACACTAGAGATGACAGAAGAGAAAGAACATTACTTTAGGGTCGCCGATCAATGAAATTGCCACACTGAGCCTTCTTCTCATTCCTCCACTGTATTTTCGCACTTGCTTATCGCCGATGTTACCATGAAATAGATTTACACTTTTCAGGGAGTCGTCAACAGCCTGGCGGTCAAATGAGGACAATTATTATTCTACCGATGCTGAGGGACATGCTTTTTTAGGGAATACTGAAAGACAAATTTACTACTACCTCCGTCCCTAAATTCTTGTCACTTTTGATTTTTACATTTCATGTTTGACTCTCCGTCTTATTCAAAAAATTTGTAAAAATATCATTTATTTTGTTGTGATTAGATTTATCATAAGAGATGCATTAAACATGACTAATTTATTTTTATATTTGCGAATTTTTTTTGAATAAGACGAAGAGTCAAACATGATGTTTAAAAGTCAAAAGTGTCAGAACTTGGGGACGGAGGTAGTAGCCAACAAAGAGGATCTGGAGAAAAAAAATTAATTTGGATAATTGAACAACAAAATATTGCAGGATATCAGATTGGAGGTACCTTTATTAATCCAGCACCCTTTAGATTTTTCAGCCTGCCATAAAAGAGCAGATGTTCTTTTCCTGTCAGTGTCTCCCAGAGCAAGCTGCATCAAACAACTCCAATTACCATAATTACATAATTCGATCAGTGAAGGAAAACTTTGAGCCTGATAAGTACTAAGATTAATTACTCATGTTGCGGGCACACTCCCATATTTGTATATATGTTGCCCATCTCCCTATTTATATCCATTCCATGGACGTAGGCAGTGCCAGATGTAGGTTTAACAAGTCCAATCATCTGACAGAATAGCAAAAATAAGGAATTTATCAAGTTGCGTCAAGAAAATACTTCGACAACTTACATCAAAAGGATGAAACAAAAGTGATCTGCCATTTTTTGTATCCTACCATGTTAATGAAAGATGTTTTCCCAGCTCCATTCGGGCCAAGCATTCCAAAGCACTGGCCCTTTCGAAGGACAAGAGATAATCCTCGAACAGCCACCTTGTCACGGTTTCCATCCCTTCCAGGATAAACTTTCTTGAGGTTATCACAGATGATAGTTTGGTTTGCATTGGGATCTATCAAAAGTTGCTCAACTACCTCTCTCTGCATAGAATTTATCAATGCACCAAATTTCAACAAGTATAAAGGTCCAATAAAGGCCAGAGTATAAGGGGTAACCTACTTCTTTAGCAACATCTGGTTTCTCAATATCCATAATGGTTTCGGAATCCTGTTGGACAACACTAGGTTCACGTAATGATGGTGTAAGCTTCTTCTCTAGACCTCTGAAGCAGGATAAAGGATTTTTTCTGATCCGACCACCTAACATAGAAGCTTGATCCAAGTAGAACGCCAATATGAGCAGCAGTGCCCATTCTACACTCATGATGATCAAGACATCACGCATTCCATTGATGGGATCTTTTAAACTCTCCCATGTCATGCCGGTGGTTCCAATTGTGCTTCCAGAGAAAGCATATTGACCAAGTTCATATAGCCCTCGATAGAGGGAAAATCCTGGGACAATCTCCATGACTAATATCCAACCATCTGAGTGGAGAAAAAACTTGTTAGTATTATGTAAGCTGAGTTATAAATAATAAGTAAGCTAGCAACTTACAGGGAAAAGTTTTATCTTCGATGAAGAAGCGGAAAAGAAATGCCCCTAGTAAGCCAGAGCCAAAAACGTATATGTAACCAATCACTATCACAGGAGATGAAGGAATTTGTCAGTTTTCACTTTCAAAAACCAAAGCTTTGACCTGGAAACCACAGGTTTCAGTACTAACCTGTGGCTGTCTTGAATGATGAGAAGAAAGATGCCACAAAAAATGCAGTTGCTATCTGTAAATTTAAACAGACTAAGAAAAAAACAAATTGTATTCTGTATTCATTCACCCTGAAAAAATTGAGACCTGTTCAGAAGAAAAGGTGAAATATTAGATTTATTTGCCACAAAACCATTTTATTAAAGAAATCAGAAACTGCAGTTACCTATCAATGAGCCAAAAATCACAAAAAATAACATATAGACAACTGATAGAGCTAAGAAGTAAGAATAAGATATCAGCCAGTAAGGCCCATCTTTCAGGCCATGCATTTTCATCATAATCTTAAGCTTCTGCTGCTTCTCATACACCAGATATGTCAACATAACCTGAAAAAAACGAGTAAGCTCTACTGATGCTGGCAGTCAGCATGTTCCACATATCTTTTGCAGACATACTTACGTAAAACTTCTACATCATACTCACCGGGAAAAGCAGTTGAATGATCCATGTGAAGAACAGAACACTGAGAAGAGAAGATAGATCCAGCTGAAAACTTGTCCCAACTTTGGGCATATCTTTCACATATTCAAGTAGCATGTCAACCCCATTTCCTTTGATAAATTTTAGATAAGAATTGGATACCTATAGTGAAAAAAAAAACATAGGCTACATTAGCAGCTGCTTGTTTCCTAAGATGCTGAATTATTCAGAGAACAAATAATGGAAATAAAACACATACTGCATTCACCAAGCGCGGAACCCGCAATGTTGCGATAAATGAATATGCTGTGTCATCATTATAGGTAGAGTTGTACCAAACATTGACACTTAGGCCAGATGATGTGGTGTTCAAAAAGTCATAACCTGCGGAGCACCAGTATTTGTAAGAGTGAAGTTTTGTTGTTGACATTTTGTAATACTAAGGTGGACCAATTAATATTTACAAGCACACTGGTTGATGGGGTGTCACAGTTTCTTTTACTCCCTATGCCACATTTTTTTATAAGGCATGGCTTGACTTGACACTGTCTCATAAGTTCTATTTTGATTATGCATTCCTCTTGTAATATATTGTTGCTAGAAACAACATCATAGTCATATAAATCTACTACATTGAAATATGGATCTAATACTGTTGTATAATTAAAAATACATATTGTTAGCCTAATTGCTTTTTTTTATCAGGAAGCCTAATTGTTATTCAAAAGCATTAAAGTTTGACTTATGGGAACCATATGCACCTTGAAAATGGGATGGGGGAGAGTATGAATATCATAGACATAATGACTCCTACGGTCCTACCCGGTTTAAATAAATCTTGAAAAATGATAACATCAAGATATCAATCCTAACCTGCAATATATTCGTTTACTTTTCCTCCTCTTTGTCTGTAACCCCATACCAGCTCAATATTGATAATCGATGCACTTTCACGCCATAACGGGATGCCTTCAACACACTGTACATCTAGTTTATTTGAAAAGGGCATCAGAGCTACAGTCTTAGCATATCAAAGATCTTGTTAAAACAAAAGATAACAATGTAATTTTCACAGAGTGAATTGTGATCATACAACACATAGGTAGCATGACTTTAGTTTCTTGAACTGGAAACTAATTGATTCTTTCTTTGATTGTGTTTAAATGTAAATAAAAAAATTATCGAGGCAGCATGAATGAGCAATATGGATTTTATAAAGATGAGTGTTTTCTGCAAGATCTAACATATAACAGCTATTGTGCTTCTGCCAGCATTCAAACAAAAGGATCATATGTCGAGGCTGGTTTTGTGAAAGTAAGATTCACTATACTATACAAGAGCAGTGGAAGTATCAGCATCAAACATTTTTCTTCAAAATCAGGCAGAATTGACACTAAAAGGTTCAGGCATTCCAGAACCAAGAAAGGATTATTGTACTTACTTAGCAGAAAGGGTATGCCCCCTGTATCGTAAGTAAGGGTCTGTGACATGATGGGTAGGCATATAGGCTGGACCACGTATAAAGTACGGCCAGAGGAAAATGCAGGCTCCAGCAATTGACTGTACCAGGGCTGTGTGTCTGAGCCCTAATACAAATGAAACCAATGAAACTACGTAAATCAGAGCACAAAGCAGCGTAATGTACTAGACAGACAGTCCATTGGCAACTCACCGCGACTATCTTGGAGAGGAGAGCAAGAAAATCCGTAGCATTCAAAGAGGGAGAAAGGGCAGGGAACAACCCCCCTGAAACACCTGACAATTGGAACACAAAGAAACATGACGGCATCAACAGTTATGAATAACTGCAAGTGCGTTTTAGTTACACAACGACAAAGGAACTCGTACTTTCAGCAATTGATGGGTCCTTCCCCGTTATGAGTACAGTGGCAGGGCACGACCAGGAGTCACGGCACGATGGATCAGGCAGATCGCTGAACGGCTGGGAGGGTGACCGTACAGCCCGGAAATCCGCACGTGGGACCTGAATCAAGGCCGGCCACCTTGGCGGGCTGGGGATCGGGCAGCCCCCCACCTGCTCCAGAGTCGAGTACTGTATGCCGCACTGCTTCCTCGCGCAGCGTCCGTCCCAACCAACCTCGACGCAGACGCAGCCGCATTTGTACTTGGGCTTGTCGAGCTCGCTGTTGATGATGTGCTGCAGCACGACGAGAAGCACGCAGATGAGGATCGGGAAGAAGGTGATGCCGATGTTCGTCTTGAGGTTCCGTTTCTGCAGCAATGTGTCAAAAGCTGAGGTCAGGTGCTGCACATGGAAGATGGAACTGTCTAGACTCGTGCCGCTTCGAGGAAAGAAGGAAAAAGAGCATAGCTTTCACACTGTAGTGCTCGTGCGGGCGTAATTTGGTGCACTTGCTGCGAAATCTGCGCCGATTCTGGGGCAACCGATATGGAAAACAGAGTTTTATTGCTTCGAGGATGAAATGTGGGTCGCTATCATCAGCAGGAGCAGCAAAAGCCTCGCACGACAAGGCCACCTAAACACTCAGCGCTGTAAACACTCTACCAGTTCTCACCGAAACATCACGCGCACAGATTAGTACCAAACTAAAGGCTTAGATGACATGAACCAGAATCCTAAATAAAAAGCAAGAACCAATCGGACCTGTGGCACCACCACGACCAAAAATACCGCTTCATCCGATCAGGCAAATCCGCAAGCACCTCGCGGGCACGAGAGGCGGAGCAGCAACAGACGCACTCGAGTAACTTGAAAAAAAAAAGGAAACAGAGCGCGCGGGAAGTACGGGAAGGAGTAGGTAGGTAGAGCCGGGGGGCGGCGCCTGGACCTGGAGGCAGAGGTTCTTGCGGAGGAGCGCGTTGGCCTGCGTCGCGAAGCTCGCGGGGCCTCGCGCGGAATCCATGGCCCGGGCGATGGCGGCGAGGCGGTGTGGGGGGCGTCGTCGAGGTCGAAGCAGAGCCGCGGGGGAGCCGGGAGGAGGAGGAGGAGGCGTTAAGGATCGGGAGTGGATGGGGAGGGGAAAGAAAGACGGTGGGGGTGGATTCAACTTTACTCGCTTTATATATCCCCGCAGAGGTGGCGGCGGCCCATTGGCTCGCGCCAAAGCCGTGAAGACAGTTCTTTCGTCGAAAAATCGAAAGAGGGATTCAAAAGCGGCGGTGCGTCCCGTTGCTGACTGTACGAGCTCTACCAGGTTAAGGAACTGCGGATCGGTCGATTTTGTAGGTGGAAAAGTGGACGGGATTGAGATATGAATTGATTTTCTATTGTCAGGATTTTTTTTTTGTTTTGAACTCTGACCCTTTCCATTATCCGTGCGCTGATAAATAATCAGCAACAATTATTTGAATACAATTGGGTGATCAATTGATCATCCAGATTGGATTTTTCTCCAGGTCACACACACGCACGCACCCAAGCTTTGGTAGCTCATGAGCTGCTTTGTTACGGGCTCTTGACTAACTGAAACTTATAAGTCGAAAAATTGTGAGTCATCAGACTCTGAAACTCGAAAGAACTCTGAACCGTAGTCGAAGACACAGTCTGCTTCACCACACAAGCGTCAGTTTCCACAATCACCCTACCTGTGCCAAGACCAACTGAAGCGTCAGTTTCCTCGAAAACTCTGGATGGTCCCCAAGTGGAGCAAACTGTAAACCAAGCGCTGCGAGTTTCAACAAGCTGGTTGCTTTTAGGCAATCAGTCAATCTCCGATGCTTCAGGGTGGCGAAGCTAGTCGATGTGTGCCTGCCTTCAGCTCTCGATCACCTCTACTTTGCGCACTGGCGCCGGCCACGGCCAGCCGCTTGCTGTTCTGTTCGGCGCCAGACGATGGGCTCGTCCGTCGGTAAAACGGATGGAGCGAGGCCGTCTGGATTGCGCACCAACGATCGCGCGATCGATCCCTCGATGATCACCGACGCCTCCGGGACTGGATGGAACGGGAGCGCCCACGGGCACACGCGTGTGTGGCAGCATGGCGGCCCGCGCTGTACTGTACAGCAGCAAGCAGAGCATGGAGACGACGGCGACGGGAGCTGTAGATACATGTCGCCGACGGCGATAAATGCGCCACCGGCTCATCGATCGGCCGGTGCATTCAGGTGCGGTGTCGTCGCAAGCGATCTCCTCTTTGAGATGGGAAGAAGAGAGAAACAGATCTCCATCTCACATGAAGCCTGCTGGCCTGCTCCATGATCCTTTGCATGCATGCCGCCCGGCCGGGCGCGCGCTCAATCAGTTGTGCAC
This sequence comes from Zoysia matrella, assembly GCA_001602295.1. Taxonomy (NCBI): domain Eukaryota; kingdom Viridiplantae; phylum Streptophyta; class Magnoliopsida; order Poales; family Poaceae; genus Zoysia; species Zoysia matrella. The sequence goes on from BCLG01001761.1 coordinate 20,916, forward strand.
TTGTGCAAGATGTGCCTCCGTTCTGGGTTTCAGTCGGCGTGCATGGTGCTCGACAGCAACCGCTCGTGGCCATGTCGTCGCGTAAGTGGGTCGTGGACTCCATCAATTGCTCGGATAGAATGTATAGGAGTATACTTGCGGCTGACAGGACATGCTTGGTCAACTCATCGGCTTCTTTTATAGGAGCAGTAAGCCAATGCATTGCAGCAGCAGAGCATTGGTTAGAAGCTAGATTCAGTAGATGTAGTCAAACTATATTTGGAAATGTGTGTTCCAAGCCAAAATGATGGTGCTCCTGTTCATCATGCAGACATCATAATTAAAAGACCGTTTGGCACGGCTTCTGCACTGTAGCATATTGTAGCTATAGTGTGTGAGCTGAAAAAACCTCAAAAATGTGATTTTCTTAGATCAGTTGAAAATGATTTATTTAAACAGTGTTTTTACTGTATCCGTAATGCACCAACAGCAGTATAACTCATATGAAATTAGTCTTGCCAAATACACCATAACCATTGTGATATACAGCTTCATTCTGAGATGTCGATATTAGTAATTTTAGGAGCGGAGTGGAACATCGACAGACGACAGTTTACAAGCGTAGTATCTTGATGAAGGCGTGGAAACAAAGCACGCGGCCATGCTGGCACGCCATGACCCATGACCGCCGTGTCTTCCTGCCTATAAGTACATCCAACACAAGATTTGCAATCCTCACTAGCGCCCAGGCAAACACTACTCCCTACTCCTGCTCGCTAGTCGCTACTCTCTGCTCCAAGCAGGGCAAAACTATCATGTCGCCGACGTCGAGCACGGCCGCGGCGGTTGTGGCGTCGGTGCGCTCCCTCCCTGTCCCGGTCCTCGTGCCGCTCGTCGTCTCATCGCTCTTTTTCGCGGCCACCGTACTCCGGCACCTGCTGCGGAGGCAGCGTCCGGTGTACCTGCTCAACTACAGCTGCCACCTCCCGGACGTGGAGCGCCAAGTGAGCCTCGAGGTGTGCGAGTACTTCGGCCTCCGGTGCCGGCGCTACTCCGACGACACCGCCGACTTCCTGCGGCTCATCTACCGCAAGTCCGGCCTGGGCCAGGAGACGTCCGCGCCGCCCTTCATCTTCTCCGGCAAGTTCGAGAAGACGCTGGCGTACGCGGTGCAGGAGGCCGAGGAGGGCCTGTTCGCCGTGGTGGGGCAGCTTCTGGCCAAGTCCGACGTGAAGCCGACCGACATCAGCGTCCTCGTCGTCGCCTGCTCCATCTACTCGCCGGTGCCGTCGCTGGCTTCCATGATCATCCGCCGGTTCAAGATGTCCCCCGACGTGAAGTCGTACAGCGTCGCTGGGACGGGGTGCAGCGCCGGCACCGTGGGCGTCGACACGGCGGCGCGGTCGCTGCACGCGGGGCGGCGCCCGGGGTACGCGCTCGTGGTGGTCACGGAGAACACCAGCCTCAACTGGTACTTCGGCGAGAACAAGCACATGCTGGTGACCAACTGCATCTTCCGCGTGGGCAGCGCGGCCGCGCTGGTGACCGACGTCCCCGCCCGCCGCCAGGTACGAGCTGCTGCGCACGCTGCGGACGCACCACGGCGCCGACGACGCGGCCTACAACGCGGCGGTGCAGATGGAGGACGAGGAGGGCAACGTGGGCGTGGCTCTCACCAAGGACCTGGTCCGTGTCGCCGGCGCCAGCCTGCGGCAGCACATCGCCACGCTGGGGCCCTACGTGCTCCCGGCGTCGGAGATGCTGCGGCACGCGTGGCGCGTGGCGCGGGCCTACGCGGCGGGGGACACGAAGGCGGCGGTCGCAGAGGTGCCCGACTTCCAGCGCGCGTTCGAGCACATGTGCATCCACTCGGGCGGGAAGGCGGTGATCGACGCGGTTGCGCGGCTGATGGGGTTCGGCCCGTACGTGGTGGAGCCGGCGCGCTCGACGCTGCACCGGTTCGGCAACACGTCCAGCAGCCTCGTGTTCTACGAGCTGGCCTACTTTGAGGCGAAGCGCCGCGTTCGCGCCGGCGACCGCCTCTGGATGCTGGCGTTCGGGACAGGGTTCAAAGCATGCAGCAACGTGTGGCGCGCGCTCCGCGACGCCGCGCCCGACGCCGATAACCCCTGGAACGGGTGCGTCCACCGCTACCCGATGCCGCTGCCGCTGCTGCCGCCGTCCAAGACGCACAAACCGGCGCCCCCGTAGATGGCGACGGGCTAGGTGATTCGCGCCGCCGTTAGTGCACCGCGTGTACTCGTTTGTGTTTTATGCTTGGTGGCCTCAGTTGATTGCAGCAAGCGAGCAACCTACGTGTCGACTGTGTATGGAAGCGATTTTACAGGAGTTAAGGATTTCAAAGGAACAGATATGAACAATGAGATTTCGGTCACTGTCGAATTGGTTACCAAATATTCCGTGATCAGCCAGCAATTTGGAGCTTTGAGTTCCAAATCTCATAGGAACTGTTTAGTTGAGCTATGAGCTATGAAAAAGCAGCTGTGAGCTATGAGCTGTGAAAAAGCTGCTGTAAAATATAAGCCGTGAGAAAGCTAAAAGCTGTTTGGCTTAAAACGGCTGTGAAGCTGTGAAGTTGTGAAATTTTTATTATAATTATATATTACATAGTTATAATTATATATAATTATATCACATAATTATAATTATATAATATAATTATAACTATAAATACCTATATATCACTATAATTACAATTATATATAATTATATTACCTAATTGCAATTATATAATATAATTATAATTATATAGTAATATATAATTATGTATAATTACAACTATATATAATATATAATTATAATAAAAATATAATTATATGTAATTATGTAATATAATTATATATTATTATAATTATGTGGTATAAATAATTATAATTATATTATTATTATACAATTATAATTATATTACATAATTGTAACTGTAGTAATATATAATTATGTATAATTATAATATATATAAATCAGCACCCACAGCTGGCAAAAGCAAGTCCAGACCTGCTTTTGATTTTGAACTAGAAAAAACCTGCTTTTTCGAAAGCACTTTTGACCCCTTTAGTTGGGCTTTTAACTTTTACAAAAGCAAAAACCAAAAGCTGCCCAATTACCTCCATGGCTCCGTTTGCACCTCTGCCAATCTCTCTTCCGTGGCCATACAGAGGGGAACAGAGTGTTCTAACAGTTTCGTTTGAAGGAATTAACTTCCAGATGTGAAATTACCTTCGAGCTTTGAGTTCTAGGATGATAATACGGACGTATTAGGATTGTCATGGATTTTCATGAAAACACAGGAAAATTTCGTATTGCAGTCTTCTTTTGATACTCAGTTTTGTTTTGCACTTTTGCTACTCAGTTTTTTTTTTGAAATATTTTGCTCCCCAGTTTTGATCACACTGACAGTGACACTCACTCCTCACTTGTGTTAGAATTTCTGAAAAGAGGATTGTATTATTCTGTAAAATAGTACTTCCTCCGTCCTCTTTTATTTATCATCATGAGAGTGAACGCAAAATTAAGAGGATAAAAAAGATGGGATATCCTGAAAAAGAGGAGGAGAGATTGAAATAGAAATGTATTAAAAATAGAGAAATGCGTATTGAAAAACGAAGATGACAAGTAAATAGTAAAAATTTGTGATCTCCAAAATGACAAGTAACTAAGAACGATGGAGTACAATGGTTATGGTCTATTTTATTGGGCCCAAAGTTTGGCCCATCCATAAGCAGTCCCAGTACCAGATAAGAACAAATATGAAAGGTAGCCCAGATAAACGAAATGATATTCCTTTTACATAAAAAGCGGAAATTAAACTGGAAGAAGGCAAGTCATAGCTGAAAACAGCACTATAAATCCGATGGACATAGCGACAACCAACGAGTAGTACAACACATGAAGAGAGCATATCATAGGTACTCCATACCTTAAACCAACATGCATAAATAAATTAGATGCTGTTTCAGACTGAAATAAAAGAAACAGTCTAATAGCCTCACTATCGCCTTGGTTTAGCAACGACGCAGGCACAGATAGATCACCATTGCTCGTGAACAAAGCAACTGTTGGCGAAAGCCATTACAAACAAGACAGGTTCATCATAATTGTATGATACATAGAGCACGATTGTTAGTGAATTCTTTTCAATGGTTTGGTTCCTTGACCCATCATACACCAACAGCAATATGCACAGATAAATCAAATGGTACGGTATACAAGCAGATTACATTATCTTGGTGGTTTAACAGGTGGTAAGTAGAGATAACGACATAAGGCACTCTTGCTTAGTGTAAAAGGCTAGGACGGTGTTAATTTAATAGTACTAATTGACAGCCACATTCATTGATTCACTGCAAGTATTGTTCTCCACGGAGTGCTCAGAAGGAATCATGAGCTGGGCTGTCTGAATGCATGTCCATGGAAGACTCATTTGAAGCTGTGGGATTCATGTCACGGTTTACACCGTTCGCAAAGTACCCTGTATCCCCACCCTGTTCCAGGTGGTATGGTTGCAGGCTCCGGCGAACAGGGCTGGATAATGCATTTGAAAAGACCATCGAGTTCTTGGACTGTGTCAATCCAGCGTTTCCTGGCACGAATATGCTTGGAGATGGTTGTTGATTGCTGATGTTGGGGATATATGCACTCATTAGACTGGTTTGGTTAGTGTATTGTGACCTTGGAGAGGGTACTGCATTTTCACCTCCATACTGAATCTCGTGCTACATATACAGAGGATTTGTAAGTATATGTAATCATTTATTCGTTGACTAGAAATATGCGAATGAAGTAACTGAATATTAAGGATTCAAGGGCTAAGGTTTGGAAGTACACATAGTCAAACTGTCCAAGAGAATACTCTTTAGTGCAGGATCAAATTTATGTCTGCAAGAATGCACGGAAAGCAATCAAGCCAGCAAAACTTGGGACATTATTCAGGAACTAACGTAGCTTTTGCAACGCAAATTACAAGTGCTTTTAACCACATGCTCCAATTCTAAATACAGAGTGGACTGCAAACTTACCTGGATGTGGGAGGCTATGTCCGCCACTGTCAGCCTCAATCCATTTTCATGCTGCCTCAAGATCCATTCATATAGCTTTTCCTGAATGAATTACAGAGGTTGGTGCGTTAGTGAAAAGATCTGGGTGTAACAACAGTTAGAAGCACCTGAAAATCAGACCAATGACAAACACAAAAAAATATGGTCTTGCTTGATAGAAGGTGTGATCTCTCCGATATTCCTAACTACCAGGATAATTGGTCCAACACTGATGTGACTACATTTTCCAAAAACAATCCCTGTATATTCCACTTCTTTACACAACAAAAACTGTAGTATGCACCTAGTATAGATCAGAAACAAAGGAAGGAACTTCTAATGCTTTTTATGCATCTAATGATCAAAATCGTATTTATCATGCCCCAAGAACAAGGAACTCGGTCAGACGGTCCAATGTGAAAAATCTACTGTAATGGCAGACCATGAAAAAACAGCACCAGAAGACCCTTTTATGTCAATGCCACACTAGTAAATTAAAAGCCGGAGGGAGAGGGAACACCGATCACGGGTACTGCAAGTTCTAAACAAAACCATATCTCGAAATACAGTAAGTTTAAATGCCAAGAGATCACTTCCAAGACTGGAAGACATCCTATAGATTTGCAATGGCTACAGACCAAGCTTTAATAATGAGAAGTACACTAAATAGAAGTACACAAGCTGCGCGATGTTGAAGCTGAAAAGAACGCATCTTTGGTACTACTGAAGAAGCGACCTGCTCCGGAAGTAAGGTCTACTCGTCTGCTTTCCAATCGCGCGCCCCCCGCCAGCTGCCGTTCCACTCAGAACAGAAATGCTAGGCCAATACGAAAGCAGCTAGCTAATTAGAGAAGGATCGTGTTGGCAGGTTCCTATCAAACATTCAAACTGGCTTGAAATGTCAACAGTTCCGTCTGGCACCAATGAAATTTCTGGGCACGTCTCCTTCAGATATGATTATCCGGATTGGCCAAAGGCAAGTACCAAACGAAGCCACAGGCAAAAAAACGTTGGAGCTAGCTAAGTAAGCGCCGGTATCATGCACAGCATGGTCACGGAATACGGTCCGAAATCGAATTTCAATCCCTGATTGGGAAAAGCTATGATCGCCGATCATTTTGACAGAAAAAGGGGGGAAATCCAAGCCCTTTGAAAAGGCTTCGCCGCTTCACTCGAGCACAAAAAATCCCCACCGATTTATTTGAAAGGGAACCCCAAGAAATCCTACCGGATTCGAATTCCTCGCGTGAAGGCAAAAGCCGTTCCCCACCATCAAGGCCCGAATCCGAACGTACCATGGCGTGGCGCTCCCCGGCCTGGAAGGACGCCTTCTGCGCGCCCATGGCGAGCGTGTAGAGCTGGGAGAGCGAGTTGGCGGCGCCCCGGAACGCCCCGTACAGCGCCCCGTCCGTCTCCTCGAGGCGCGCCGCCTCCGCCTTCCGCTTCTTCCCGGTCATCACGCCGACGCCCGTTCCCTCCGTCCCCGAGTTCCGATCCGTCAGCCCACCAACGGCCCGTGGGGACCGAGCGAGCGAGCCCTAGCGACGAGACGAGATGCGCGCGGGGTGGGCTCAGCGCGACTAGACGCCGACGGCGCACGAAAGCGGCGGCTTTACGTCCTCTCCTCTCCTTCCTTCCTCCCTCGCTGAGTTTTTCTTTTCTTTTTCCTTTTCCTGCCGTCGCCTCTCCTTCGATGGGCGACGCCGCTATATCATCGTCTCTGCGATGCGTTGCAGCTGCAGGTGGGCGACGACGGGGACCGGAGCCGTGTGGTGGCCCACATGACGGTGAAGGTGGGAGGGGGCGCACGTGACGATCGGCCGGGGCCCACGTGGGGTTTCGCATGGGTATGTTGATGGCGGGTGTCTGCCAGGTGGACCAGGATATAGTGCGGTGCAGCCACACGCTTGCAGTCCGACGGCCAGCGATCCGATAGCGTGCAGTGACAGTGGAAGTGGAGACGGGAGAAGATTCGTCTCTGTACACGTTTAATCCATTTAATTTTAAATGGTTAATTTTTAGAAATTAAAAAAATGTTTTTTCTATTTTTTTTAAAAATTATTTTGTCAGTTTCGTGTCATCGAATTTTTCGTATAGAGACTCTTTGAGTTATTTCTAAAGTTCTTAAATTTGTTCTTTTAGTTTTTAAAGTTTTTAAAAATTATTTCGTTTTTTAAAGTTTTTCTGTTAGTTTCTAATTTTTTCTAAAATTATTTCGTCTGTCATCGAGTTTTTGGCACAGGGACTCTTTGAATTATTCCTAAAGTTTTTTAAATTTGTTCTTTTAGTTTTTAAAGTTTTTAAAATTATTTCGTTTTTTAAAGTTCTTTCCTTAGTTTCCAAAGTTTTTCCATTAGATTCCTTTCGTCAACCTATTGGTGAAGGTACCCTCTAATTTATTATTAAAACTTTCAAAAGTTGTTATACTAATTTTCAAAGTATGCTAAATTTATCAAAATTTGAAACTAATGAAACAACTTTAATAAACTTTTCGAATAACTCGAAACGCACCTTCACAAAGAACTCGACAAGATGAACTTAACGAAAGAAAACTTTAGAAATTAAAAGAACAATTTAAAAAATTTTAATAGTAAATTTTGAGAACTAACAAAACAAATTTAAAAAACTTTAAAAATAACTTATAAAATCCTACATAAAGAGCTTAACGAGATGAAACAAATAGAATAATTTTAAAAAAAATTTAGAAACTTAAAAAGAACTTTTTTGAGTTTCTAAAAATTAATTATTTAAAATTAAACAGACTAAACATCTGCTCGTACTTAGACGAATCGTGGTAGCGGTAGGATCCTGACCGTCAGACTACAATCGTGCAGCTGTGGTTGAGCGACCCGCTGCTACCACCGCACCAGATCTTGGTCCCTGCCAGGTGGGCCGCTGGTACCAGGCTGCTAGTGTTGGCCAAGTTTGTTTCCGCATAATCTGATTATCGATGAAAAAAAACGAAAATTCCACTTAAATATCCCACTTAAAATTTCGCTCATGGAAGAAACTGCGCGGGAGAACAAGAATACACAGGCTTTTAAGATTTTCTGGCACGCGGGCTTGCCGCTGGAGTGAAACACATGGATTCAGAGAGAAACTTACCGGCTTTTAAAATCTGAGGTAAATTAGCAGAAGCAGGAGACACTGAGGCCTCCTTTGATCGAAGGAAAAATTTTCTGTTTCTGTGTTTTTCTTGTGAAATTAAACTCGGTGAAATTCTTGCGCAATTCCTGTGAAAATCCTGCGTTCAAAGGAACCTCTCTACCAATATGTCCAGTACACAGGCTAAAAAAAAAAATTCTAGTACATGCCAGTTGCTCCAAGATTACAAGGACATTGCTAACCTATTTGACTGAGAATTTCCAAACCTCTCTAACATTAGATGACCCATCAGCAACATCATTGAGCAGCACAGGTTGCACGACGCCTAAAAAAGAACCAAACATTAGTACAAATACTATTTGAATACCACACAACATGCATGTGCAAAAATGAATCCACACAAAAATCCATTGAAAATGGTCAGAATCTACACTTATGTTCAAATTGGCAAATGAGATAATAGCCCTCTACAGTTATGGCATGAAGAATATCATATTAACACATTCTGCAATTAGTTCATGTTTAAAACGCTGGTAATTGTCACTACTCATTTGGACTAGCAAAAGAAAAGTTTCTCTCCCTTCAACAACATATGACACTTTGGACACTAAAAGACCACTAAGCAATCTAAATAGTTTTGTATATTTGGGGGCCATAAGTCAGTTTGACATTTCAAAATCATATACTGTAATAATTCAATTGACTGTCTTCACTCGAGCGTTTTGGTTCCTCTAGCTGCAACGGGTGGGATTGCAAGCCTTAGCCATGCAGCCTGGGATTTTTTCCTTTGGTGGCATAATGTGTGTGCGAAGGTTGATGGACAAATGCGACAAGGTTTAAATTCCCTCATCATTCTGGGAACATGGTCCAGCTGGAAGCACCGTTGTATATGCTTTTCGATGGTGCAGCCCCTAATATGGATGTGGCGCTGCAGCTGGCTCAGAAAGAAATGGGGTGGTCATGTCTGGCTGGAGCTCAGAGGCACTCCTCGACTGCCTTAGAGTCCTGTTGACAAGGTAGTTATTTCGGGAGTTGCTGTATACAAAGTAGGCACACATGTAATGCAATAAAGTAGTAGTGGTGCGCGTGCTGTACAAGGGTTCCTAACTCTTCTTCTTTAATACATAGATACGCAGTTCTCCAGTATGTTCGAGGAAAAGATTTCATTTGACATATATAGATGAAATCATGATATAATAAGTTGACTGCATATCAGGACAATACCATTTCCCAAGTCCCCAACCTCTTATTTTTCATAAGTTTGAAAAACAAGCATTTAACCCTATTGGAAACTGAAACCAAGTTATAAGGTGATGAATACAAAATTTTGATCACAAACAGTTCTACACAGGATGAATAGGCAGCTTACCATCTTCTTCAACCAAACGCAGAAAATGCCTTGTGCCACCACCAACTCCAAAGTAATGTTTCTTCCCTGCCATATAAACCACACCCCCAGGGTAGCGCAAGCACTGTAAAAGGCTTTCAACATATAAGCATAATGATATTCAGCAAAGACTTCAAAAAAGCATGTTCAGAAAAATAACATTTTGGAATGTTGACCTTCTTAATGAGTCTGTAGAGATTTGGGAGAGAGGATAATGTGTAGACAGTCTCAGCCATCAGGATGATATCATAGCCAGTAGACGTTTTATCTTCAGTATTATCCGAGGTTTTGCCATGCTCAGGATCCTCACAAAGAAGTAGCTTATCGATCTCACTCCAATCACCAGCAAAGAAACCAACACTCCTATGTGTACATGTTCCTTCAGATGATTCCTTGAAAAGATTTTCTTTTACATTTGGTATGGTGAGATACTTAAGGACCTCAGCATTGAAATCTTGGAAGTGAATCAGGCCAGCACCCTGTATTTCTAAATTTTGAGAAATCAATATATATGAGAATTATTTCAAAATCTCATAGAGGAAGGGATCAATACCTTGAGACCTGCAAAGATGCCAGGGAGGCCATGTCCACATCCAAGCTAAAGAATGAAGAGAAGAGAATTAGCTAACGCGCCC
>BCLG01001761.1:31175-76123 GCA_001602295.1 Zoysia matrella
AGCGATCATCCAGTCTGCAATGTTCTGGGGAGCAACCTGACCATGTAATGTAAAAAACGTAGGACAATTCTGAAAAAAAAAAATCATACAGTATTTAACGGTCAAGGGGCACCTCACCAAATTTGAAAGTTATAATCGCCACATTTTGCTTGATGGAGCATGTTTTCTTTTGTTTCTATGGAAAGGTTGCTTGCATATTTTTGTTTGTAATAAAATGGAAACATTCTTTTGGCATAACTTTGAAACTAAAATTAGTGTTCACATCTTCCCTAAGAACCAGATCTATGCACCACTATTTCTCGATGTTTAATTTTATGGCCGTAAAGAAGCATTTATCATCAGGCCTAGTAAGAGCAAACATCAATAAGCACACCATGCACTGAAATTCGACCAAAGCTATCTTACTTTGGAGAAAATGTCGAACAAACGGTGCATCAGCATTCAGTTAAAACCGCAGTACAGACATCCATCCACAAGGGAAAATCCCCGATACCTACATCTCTTTTTCACCTATAACCTTTTCGGACATGTCAATCTACAAGACAGATCAATTCAGGTCTCATCCAGCCTGACCCAGCCGCCTCCCAACCAAGTCTCATCGCCAGAACAGCTCCTGGGTTTCAATCAGACCAGAACCATGCGCCTCTCTTGTTATTTCACGTTCGGCTTCGGTGAGTAGCGGAACGGGGAGGCACGGGGGCCATCTGACAGGCTTCTCATAGGCTGCTGACTGTTGCGAGCAAACGAGCCCTGCATCTTGATGCCATGGCTGTTCCTGCCGTTCATGCTGCTTGAGTGCGCCATTCTCTCGGCTTGCATTGTCTGGTAGAAGTAGGAGGAGCTTGCCATGTCCTTGAGGTTGATAAGTGGCTTCAGAGCTTCAACCACCTGGCTCATCAGCGGCCGTGCTTTGGGGTCCCTACTAAGGCAGGCACGAGCAAGCTGTGCTGCCTTCTGGGCACCTTTGACTGAGAAGTTACCCTCCAGACGGGGGTCGATTAGCTTGTAGAAGCGCTGCCTCTCTCCGAGAAGAGGACGAGCCCATTCGACAAGGTTGTGCTCACCATTAGGCCGGTTCTTGTCCATTGACCTGCGACCCGACATCATCTCAAGAAGCACCACACCGAAGCTGTAGACATCACTTTTTGATGTCAAATGGCCTGAAAATTAAGGGAAAGACGAAATTAATGACATCTAATTACAACAAAAACCAGATTTTTAGGCATTAGAAAAAAAGGGGCATTAAATACTTTGACAGGATAAAAAATAATACTAAGGTTTAATGGAACAAGGAAATTAAATAGCATTTCACAGCTTTGTGCTAATCATTCCCTTATACGCTTTGCTATATGCACTTACAAGAAACAAATAGACATGCTCAATATGACTACATCTCATTTCAACAGATCAATGAGTTAAAATTTCATATATTAGCGACAGTTTGACTGAACTAAAAAAAATGATGTGGCATAAAGCATCGAATGTCTTCCAATGATTGTAAGTTTCCATCTTAAACCTTTTAAATTATTAATCCATGCATAACTGATGTAAGTGACCGAGGGCGAGCCAGCCGGTGAGGCTGTGTAGGTGTTCCCTGTGTGCTAATCGGCAGTCGTGGCGACTGGCGTCAGGAGGCGGGTGCCACGCGGCTGGGGCGGCAGTGTTGGCCGGCTTCATGCTCAGACCTAACCTTAGCTCCATCGTCGTCTCTGCTCCGCCGACTCACATGGCCGAGGACGTGGTGCGGGGTATGGCAGCGCAGGGTGGCCAGAGTCGACGGCGCCAGACGTGGTCCCTGCCATTGTCATGGACGTTGTCCCTCAGCCTCCCGACAGCAGCCTCTTTCGGCGTCGCTGTTGTGCTCCTACACGGCGGCTTCTCGGAGCGGCTCGTTCGTTCTCTTTTTGTTCACCTCTGCCTTTTCACCATGGATGCAGGGCACTAGGCGAAAGCTTTTGCAGCGATGACACCGTGGGTGCCATTTCCTCTTGAGGCGCTGTGTAGGCGCTCTTGCTTTACCATTCCTTTAACTCCGGGTGAAAACCTAGATTTAGCGAGCTGCTAGATCGGGCAATGGAAACACTCGTGATATTGTGCCCTCCTTGGAGGTATTGCTTTGGAGTAACGGTTTGGGGTGACCTGGCTTGGTGATAGATCCCCCCACCCTCATCCTGTGTTGTTTGTTGTGTCCTCCTTGGATCTCCATATCTTCACTAGCTACTAATCACCATGAGCTATATTTGGTCTCTGTCTTGTCGTTTCTTTCACTCCTTGATTGTACCACCTCATCATATGTCGGGTTAACGAGATCATGATCCTCTCTCTTGGATCTCCTCGTTCTTCTCCCGACAGTTCTTTCTCCTTTGAGGCTTCCTTCCCTCAAAGGGCATTGAAGATCTGCTAGTTGGAACCCGGATGGCCCTCTAAGGTGACACATATCACGACCGTCGTCTGCCTCTCTGGCTTAGTGCTCTACGGTCGATTGGTGTGGCGCTCCTTGAGGTGGCTTCATCTTGTGTCGCTTTGGTGGCGCCTGGCTCTTGTAGTCGGGGTCCTAGTGTCTGTGCTTCATCCTTTCTTCCTCTTCTTACCGCCATCTTTGCTGCGTCTTCTTTGGTTCACTGCTGTCTGTACTACCCATTGGTTGGTATGATCTACACTCGATGGCTCCTTCTTGTTTTATCTACACTCCTTGGTTGTATTACCTCATCACATGCTGAGTTAGCGAGACCATGATCCCCCTCTTTTGGATCTCCTCGTTTTCCTTTCGAGGGCTCTTCCTCCTTTGAGGCTTCCTTCCTTTCAAGGGCGTTGAAGATCTCTCGTTTGGATCTCAGATGGTTCTCTAAGGTCGTACAATCACAACCGTCATCTGTCTTACGACTCAGTGCTCAACGGTTGCATGGATTGGAGATCGTCAAGGCGGCTTCATCCGATGGTGGTTCATACTAGCGATTGTCAAGTATGGGGTCGGTGTGTGATGTATCTTTGTTGTGTTGTTTGTTGGTGGGTGTGTTGTTTTTTGTTGTTGCTCTCTTCCTCGTGGAGTGTGATGTTGCTCTTTTTCTCTCCCCCTGCTTTTACCTATGTAACCCACATGCGACTCCCCATGTATGTGCTTTAAAAAGGAATGAAAAGGCGGGATGCTCCCCCCCCCCCCCCCCAAACTTCTCAAAAAAAAAAAAAGCATGCAGACCACAGTATCTCAATTTGTTTTCCATACATTGCATGGAGATCCAAACTGGTTTCTGTGCCTGCTAGTGCACTTACCTGTCATAACATATTCCGGAGCCGCATAGCCGTAGGTGCCCATTACTCGAGTAGAGACGTGGGTTTTATCACCAACAGGACCATCTTTTGCAAGCCCGAAATCTGAAAGCTTTGCATTATACTCCTGTACAAGCAATAAAAACACATGAAGCGAATGTTTGTAATGCCACATACATTGCACAGGACAATTGATGGACTTGCACTTACCGCATCAAGCAGAATATTAGAAGTTTTAAAATCACGATAAATAACTGGTCTTTCTGCTTCTTCGTGAAGGAAAGCAAGACCTTTTGCTGCCCCAAGAGCAACCTTCATTCTGACGGCCCACGGAAGAGGAAGAGACCCTATGGATTAAAGGCTATTGATTTAGTTTGAGCATTTGAGCTTCACTAATTTCATCTAATTTGTTCGAATTTCATAAGACAGTGAAAAATAGCAAAGCAACAGGTACTCCAACATGATTACGGATCAGATCCTTAAGTGCAAGAGAGATTATAAAAGGAATGTGAAAGTTCAATGGCTTGGGAACATGCCAGTCACATACTTCTGAATAGATGGTTATCCAAACTTCCACGTGCCATAAATTCATAGACCAGCAATCTTTGGTCATCTTCCACACAGTAGCCAATTAATCTGACCAAATTGGGATGGTGAAGGTTTCCAAGAAAATCAACTTCAGCCTGCAAAGAAAAACATAAAGTAGAGTATAAGACACAATCATCACAATCAAAAGGAAAATAAGTAGCCAGACATGCAAACAAATTCAACTTGAAACAGTCTAATGAGTACATACCACCCATTCTTTGTGCCCTTGAAGCCCGTCATGATTGAGCGTTTTCACAGCAACTGTAAGGCCTGTACCAGGTTTCACGGGCGCAGTTCCGTTCTCTTCAATCCACCCTTTAAAAACACATCCAAACCCTCCTTCCCCAAGAAGACTTTCAGGCCTGAAGTTCCGAGTGGCACATTTTAGATCATTGAATGCAAACTTGCGCAGCTGAGAAGCAGCTTTTATTTCCTCTCCAACTTTAGATGCAGATGAACTGCTCTCAGCGTTACTCGTAGTCGTTGACCCTGAGACAACTGATGCAACTGGTTGGTTCCTGCTACCATTTTCTGTTGACTTCTCTGCTGTTCCATTAAATACATAATAGTTTATTAGTGCATCATATTAATGAAATAGAGTTTTCTGGACAATAAGGTAAGCCCACATATGGCCAGCCTTAAGAAATACTAGTTCATCTTTATAGTTTGAGATATAAATGAAGAGCACATCAGAATCAACAGGGGGATATGTGAAGTGGGGTGTGTCTATTTTGGGGTGTGAGGGGTAGTACCATAACTTACCCATTAATAAAATACAACTAAAAATCCAAATAAATACACAAAGAACATCTGTGATAGAAAAAAGGCACCAACAGACTGTTGATACACAACACAACTAGCTACTGCATATGTTGGGTCAAGTATTGGGTTTTCTGGGTCGGTGCTCATGGTGGGTCAAGCCAACCCATAACCCAAGTTAATTAGGTTGGGTCGCATGGATCAGCCACTGGGTCGACCCAATGTGGCCCACCTGCATCCCGACCAACAGTACATGGTTGTATACTTGATACTTATATGGGAACAAAAAGGAAGAGGTACAAAAGACATAATTTCCCTGAAAGCATTTGAAAAAGATCACTGCAAGGCTGAAGCCTCTAAGGCTACAATCACAACAAGAATCAAAGCCTACATATTGTCTTGCTGAAAATGGAAGGAAAAGAAAAAAAATGGTGTAAAGCTCATAGAAAATCAGACAGCCCAGGTTAATAACAAATTTTAGTAGCACCAAGACAAAGATGTAGACCATCATGCTAAAGATTGTATGGTACGCTGTTAATGTCCCAGCTTACAGGAGGTGTGGAATTAGTACTTTCATATAATTCTTTACTTAATCACTAAATGCGCACTCAACTGCTAGTGACCTTTTCACCTCATACTTTTTCCATGCCTTCGTGTTAATACTTACTACCATTATTTATTTAGTTCTGAATCATAATAACTGAAAGGTGCTACACTACTACGTAGTTCTGAATCATAATTAGACTCCTGAACCATTTCTCTCCATAGATGAGTATTTTCCTAAACAGAATTAAACACCTATTCAAACAGCGGCTAATGGCTAGATGGGTGCCCTCATACAGGCCTAAACGGCGTCTAGACGGAATTAAACCGCATCTAGACAAAATTAAATGCAGACTAAACACTAGATAATGGTTGACCCCACATATCATTTCGAAAAACTCTCTATATCTATACTGTTTTAACATGTTCATGTATTAAATTATCAAACAATCTAGTTGACTGAAAAAAAAAACACGTGTGATTCTAAAAATACAATGTAATATCCTAAAAATAGACAGTGGGCATTGCACTTGCTCCTCTATAAACCGACAACATGTCCTGCAGCTCTAGAAACCGACAACAACACATCCTGCTGCTCTAGAAACCGGCAACAACACATCCCGCAGCTCAGCTAGAAAATTCGCTTGTCTAGTAGGATCTGCTGACAATTTCGGCAACCATTTGTTTTTTGCATGCCACGTGCACTACAAAGACCAATTTAAAATTTCAATGCTCAACGAACTGTTGCGCCAATCTGCAGTCACATATCTCCCGCAGCATCAGCAAATCAGCATACCAAGCTACGCACGCAATATTCAAAATTTGAAAACTACTCCCTAAGCACCAACCAACAATCATGCAACCTAATTATCCTGAAGACATTACACACAAAATCTAATCTTCTAAACTAACATCAATGCCAGCATGGAAGCAACTGTAACGCGGCACATGCAGCTACAATTGAGAGGGAAATGAGGTGCATACCACCGTGCGTGCTGGCGCTGCTGGTGGACGTATCGATCTTGGACCGCGGCTGTGGTGGGCAGTTCCTGATAGGCCATAGCCGGATGCAGCACCCAGTGGTGACCGAGGTGTCCTCCCCGCCCTTGGGGGCAGCTCGCCGCCTGCTGCTGCCTCGGCGGCTACGATGACACCAGCCCCACCGCTCTCGCTCCTCCTCCCCGGAGCTCTCCCACCCGTCGAACTGCCCCAGCTCCGGCGGCGCCAGGCCCATGGCCTACCTCCACCTCACAATGGTCCCACCACCTCAACTCCGAACCGCCCGCACTCCCCAACCGCGGCCGCACCAGATCGGAATCCGACGACCCACGTCTCCGGCGCTCACGAACACCCCGCGACCCACCTCGCCCTCCAAGGAACCGCCGAATCGTCTCAAAAAATCCCACCTTTCTCCGGCGAGCAAAAGCCAAGATCCAACCTTTCACACGAATCGGGCCGAATCACACCCAGCCTCGGAAGCCGACCGCGCGATCCCGCCGCATCGTGAGCGTTTCTCGTAGGAGGAGCACGTCACAGGAGCCCCGCGCCAAAAGGACCCCCGCGCACGAGCCGAGCACTGGCAGAGCGTCCCCGAGCAGGAGGAGCCGCTCTCCAGCCAGGGAAGCAGCCGGCCTGGATTCTTCTCTCGCAGCGGTGACAGTGGCGGCGCGGAGGGGAAGGCAGCGGGTGGTGGTGGTGGAGGTGGGGGGAGTGGGGAATAAGCGAAGCGAAGGGGGGAAGGAATAATGGATTGCGTCAACAAGCCAGAGGAGGAGGAGAGAGAATGTACCACTGACAGTGTAGAGAGAGAGAGAGAGAGAGAGAGAGAGAGACGGCGGCGAAGGGAAGGCACAAATGTTCCTCGCCTCCCTTTTCTTCTTTCGGAAGCACGTGGCCGACGTGGCTTCCTTTTTCAGCGTGCGCCAGCACCGCGCCGCGGGGCCCGGGCTGATGTGGCGGCCACGTCGAGCTGACGCCGTCAGCGCCCGCGATCACCGCGGTCGTCGCGTTTCCTTCCCCGGGGTGCTAACTTGGCAGTGGCGTGCTCGCCTTCAGCACCAAGACAAGAGTGGTTCAAAACAAACCTTAAAACAACCAACAATGCTGCAAAGATGTCAAACTCAACCTCGAAAAGAACAGTCTACAATGTCGCTTCATTGTTTGTCAATATAATTTTCCTTCATATATGTAAAGTTTATAAAGCTTATGAACATCTAATCAGATTTGTGAGGAAGCTCGCTGGGTGGATATGTAGACCGGACCTACCTTGAGGTTTTTAAAAATAGTTATTTCTATCATTGTAGTGCATATATAATTCTACAGTTTTTTTTTTTTACGTTTGCAGTGAATCGTTGTAGTTACGCCACTTTATCAGGTTCGTCCAAAATGCTTGATGCTAGTGACCATGGTAACCTTTGGCCCTGTTAACCGGTTTGACAATGGGTTATTATCTAACAGGATTGAACAACCTTGGTAACCACGTTATGAGTTTCAATCCACTCAAAACTGCAATGCAGGAGTTGGTATGTCTCTCACCAAATGAAATGATTGGGGCAAGGTCATTTCCTTTTGTAATCCTAGATATCTCCTGGGCCTCTGACCCTTATAAACCCCCCAAAACAAATTCCCTCAAATAGAAGAAGCACTATTCCTTTGTTGACATCGATAACATGGGACTCTCACATGCACCGACGCCCCAAACAGATGGGTTCATTTGACTCGCGTGCCTCATCGATCAGGTCGTCGAACACGTTATAAATTCCAGTACGGGAGAATATTTCAAAGGCTCACATGGCAGATGGTCGCCAATCACGTCAGTGGACTTTCAATTTCAATTTTTTTATTGGCAGCTTGCACATTTGTGTAAGTACTTGATCTCCCATGTGTTGTGGCTCTCACAGTTCAAATGCCAATGGCCGTCAGCTAAGCTTTTTCTCTCCCATCCGTGGCTGCATGTTCAAAACAGTCACTTGCATATTGTTTTATTTTTCTGTACGGAATGATTGCTTTGCTGTTATTGTAAACTGAATGGCTCCTTGTAGTTTTTCTTGAATTGTATAATGATGGATTTTATTACGCGCATGATAACTTCATATTCTGATGTGCAGCTGGCCTTACCAAACATGATGGAAGCAACGCGATAACAGAAACACTCATCACTGAGGATTATTCACGCACTCCATTTTTCTAGCATGAACAGTAATGAGTACAGATAGCAGCTTTACTAAAGAAAATGAAAAGCACCAAAAGATGCTACGCGGCTTATGGAAGATATATACGACATATCTAGATGATGGTTCTCAAAATTTGGATCCTCTTCACGCGAATTTCTCAAATGAATTATATTTATTTATAATACAAAATATTTCTTTAGATAGAATTACGTAAGTGCAAGCCTGTCCATAAAATGTAAAAATATTCTTTGTTAGAGTTTTGTTTATGTACAACCAAAAGACCTGCAGGATACAGAGCAAACTTTCTGTAGAAGAATCGTTCTACCAAATGAAAAGAATAATTGCCTACAAAATCGCAACATTACCTATACACCCTACAAGGTATTAACCATGTCTCATTAATTATCTACGTGAATTCAATCATTGTCTATGCAAATTCATTGAATGCATGTGCTCCTTGAGCGACCTTGATGAAGACATCCTCCAACGTAGTGTCAACTAGGCCCCAGGCATGTATGGTGAGCCAACTTTTCGCAATCTCAACTGCCTGGAAAACTTGGGCTATTTTCACTTCCTGCTTCGGAAGCTCAAATTTCTGAGTTCCAGATAGATGGTAGATCTTGTTTGCCCTGCGTGAGAGTTGATTGACTAGATGTTCAACCTCCTGTTCTTGGTTCGGAGCTGTTGTTATTGTGAATATGTATGTGCCCCCAAATCTACCCTTTAGCTGCAGTCAAAAGCATAGCAGTGAATGATTTCATAATGGTTTTAAGGTAAACTCTGCAGTCCAAGACGGTAATTATACCTCTTTAGGGTTTCCAAGGCACTGGAAACTGCCATCAACAAATATGCCAAGACGATCACACAGAACTTCTGCCTCTTCCATCGAGTGTGCTGTAAGAAACAAGATTGATTGGTCACTAGTTACTGATCAGTCTTGTTACTTTCACATACAATAAGTGGTGAAGTGGGAATTATGTCTAGAATTTAGATGCTCGAGTGAACAAGAAAAGAGCATTACTAGTAAGAATAATCGCACGGTTTCTCTTGGCCTCCTTCACAACACTCCACAGGTTATTTCTTGATGCTGGATCTAATCCTGTGCTTGGTTCATCCATGAGCACGACCTGTTTGTTAAGCTTCATTAGCTTTCCGTTTTTTGACACTAGAGATGACAGAAGAAAAAGAACATTACTTTAGGGTCGCCGATCAATGAAATTGCCACACTGAGCCTTCTTCTCATTCCTCCACTGTATTTTCGCACTTGCTTATCGCCGATGTTACCATGAAATAGATTTACACTTTTCAGGGAGTCGTCAACAGCCTGGCGGTCAAATGAGGACAATTATTATTCTACCAATACTGAGGGACATGCTTTTCTAGGGAATACTGAAAGACAAAGTTACTACTACCTCCGTCCCTAAATTCTTGTCACTTTTGACTTTTACATTTCATGTTTGACTTTCCGTCTTATTCAAAAAATTTGTAAAAATATCATTTATTTTGTTGTGATTAGATTTATCATAAGAGATGCATTAAACATGACTAATTTATTTTTATATTTGAGAAATTTTTTTAATAAGACGAAGAGTCAAACATGATGTTTAAAAGTCAAAAGTGTCAGAATTTGGGGACGGAGGTAGTAGCCAACAAAGAGGATCTGGAGAAAAAAAAATAATAATTTGGATAATTGAACAACAAAATATTGCAGGATATCAGATTGGAGGTACCTTTATTAATCCAGCACCTTTTAGATTTTTCAGCCTGCCATAAAAGAGCAGATGTTCTTTTCCTGTCAATGTCTCCCAGAGCAAGCTGCATAAAACAACTCCAATTACCATAATTACATAATTCGATTAGTGAAGGAAAACTTTGAGCCTGATAAGTACTAAGATTAATTACTCATGTTGCGGGCACACTCCCATATTTGTATATATGTTGCCCATCTCCCTATTTATATCCATTCCATGGACGTAGGCAGTGCCAGATGTAGGTTTAACAAGTCCAATCATCTGACAGAATAGCAAAAATAAGGAATTTATCAAGTTGCGTCAAGAAAATACTTCGACAACTTACATCAAAAGGATGAAACAAAAGTGATCTGTCATTTTTTGTATCCTACCATGTTAATGAAAGATGTTTTCCCAGCTCCATTCGGGCCAAGCATTCCAAAGCACTGGCCCTTTCGAAGGACAAGAGATAATCCTCGAACAGCCACCTTGTCACGGTTTCCATCCCTTCCAGGATAAACTTTCTTGAGGTTATCACAGATGATAGTTTGGTTTGCATTGGGATCTATCAAAAGTTGCTCAACTACCTCTCTCTGCATAGAATTTATCAATGCACCAAATTTCAACAAGTATAAAGGTCCAATAAAGGCCAGAGTATAAGGGGTAACCTACTTCTTTAGCAACATCTGGTTTCTCAATATCCATAATGGTTTCGGAATCCTGTTGGACAACACTAGGTTCACGTAATGATGGTGTAAGCTTCTTCTCTAGACCTCTGAAGCAGGATAAAGGATTTTTTCTGATCCGACCACCTAACATAGAAGCTTGATCCAAATAGAACGCCAATATGAGCAGCAGTGCCCATTCTACACTCATGATGATCAAGACATCACGCATTCCATTGATGGGATCTTTTAAACTCTCCCATGTCATGCCGGTGGTTCCAATTGTGCTTCCAGAGAAAGCATATTGACCAAGTTCATATAGCCCTCGATAGAGGGAAAATCCTGGGACAATCTCCATGACTAATATCCAACCATCTGAGTGGAGAAAAAACTTGTTAGTATTATGTAAGCTGAGTTATAAATAATAAGTAAGCTAGCAACTTACAGGGAAAAGTTTTATCTTCGATGAAGAAGCGGAAAAGAAATGCCCCTAGTAAGCCAGAGCCAAAAACGTATATGTAACCAATCACTATCACAGGAGATGAAGGAATTTGTCAGTTTTCACTTTCAAAAACCAAAGCTTTGACCTGGAAATCACAGGTTTCAGTACTAACCTGTGGCTGTCTTGAATGATGAGAAGAAAGATGCCACAAAAAATGCAGTTGCTATCTGTAAATTTAAACAGACTAAGAAAAAAACAAATTGTATTCTGTATTCATTCACCCTGAAAAAATTGAGACCTGTTCAGAAGAAAAGGTGAAATATTAGATTTATTTGCCACAGTACCATTTTATTAAAGAAATCAGAAACTGCAGTTACCTATCAATGAGCCAAAAATCACAAAAAATAACATATAGACAACTGATAGAGCTAAGAAGTAAGAATAAGATATCAGCCAGTAAGGCCCATCTTTCAGGCCATGCATTTTCATCATAATCTTAAGCTTCTGCTGCTTCTCATACACCAGATATGTCAACATAACCTGAAAAAAACGAGTAAGCTCTACTGATGCTGGCGGTCAGCATGTTCCACATATCTTTTGCAGACATACTTGCGTAAAACTTCTACATCATACTCACCGGGAAAAGCAGTTGAATGATCCATGTGAAGAACAGAACACTGAGAAGAGAAGATAGATCCAGCCGAAAACTTGTCCCAACTTTGGGCATATCTTTCACATATTCAAGTAGCATGTCAACCCCATTTCCTTTGATAAATTTTAGATAAGAATTGGATACCTATAGTGGAAAAAAAAAACATAGGCTACATTAGCAGCTGCTTGTTTCCTAAGATGCTGAATTATTCAGAGAACAAATAATGGAAATAAAACACATACTGCATTCACCAAGCGTGGAACCCGCAATGTTGAGATAAATGAATATGCTGTGTCATCATTATAGGTAGAGTTGTACCAAACATTGACACTGAGGCCAGATGACGTGGTGTTCAAAAAGTCATAACCTGCGGAGCACCAGTATTTGTAAGAGTGAAGTTTTGTTGTTGACATTTTGTAATACTAAGGTGGACCAATTAATATTTACAAGCACACTGGTTGGTGGGGTGTCACAGTTTCTTTTACTCACTATGCCACATTTTTTTATAAGGCATGGATTGACTTGACACTGTCTCATAAGTTCTATTTTGATTATGCATTCCTCTTGTAATATATTGTTGCTAGAAACAAAATCATAGTCATATAAATCTACTACATTGAAATATGGATCTACTACTGTAGTATAATTAAAAATACATATTGTTAGCCTAATTGATTTTTTTATCAGGAAGCCTAATTGTTATTCAAAAGCATTAGAGTTTGACTATGGGAACCATATGCACCTTGAAAATGGGATGGGGGAGAGTATGAATATCATAGACATAATGACTCCTACGGTCCTACCCGGTTTAAATAAATCTTGAAAAATGATAACATCAAGATATCAATCCTAACCTGCAATATATTCGTTTACTTTTCCTCCTCTTTGTCTGTAACCCCATACCAGCTCAATATTGATAATCGATGCACTTTCACGCCATAACGGGATGCCTTCAACACACTGTACATCTAGTTTATTTGAAAAGGGCATCAGAACTACAGTCTTAGCATATCAAAGATCTTGTTAAAACAAAAGATAACAATGTAATTTTCACAGAGTGAATTGTGATCATACAACACATAGGTAGCATGAGTTTAGTTTCTTGAACTGGAAACTAATTGATTTTTTCTTTGATTGTGTTTAAATGTAAATAAAAAAATTATCGAGGCAGCATGAATGAGCAATATGGATTTTATAAAGATGAGTATTTTCTGCAAGATCTAACATATAATAGCTATTGTGCTTCTGCCAGCATTCAAACAAAAGGATCATATGTCGAGGCTGGTTTTGTGAAAGTAAGATTCACTATACTATACAAGAGCAGTGGAAGTATCAGCATCAAACATTTTTCTTCAAAATCAGGCAGAATTGACACTAAAAGGTTCAGGTATTCCAGAACCAAGAAAGGATTATTGTACTTACTTAGCAGAAAGGGTATGCCCCCTGTATCGTAAGTAAGGGTCTGTGACATGATGGGTAGGCATATAGGCTGGACCACGTATAAAGTACGGCCAGAGGAAAATGCAGGCTCCAGCAATTGACTGTACCAGGGCTGTGTGTCTGAGCCCTAATACAAATGAAACCAATGAAACTACGTAAATCAGAGCACAAAGCAGCGTAATGTACTAGACAGACAGTCCATTGGCAACTCACCGCGACTATCTTGGAGAGGAGAGCAAGAAAATCCGTAGCATTCAAAGAGGGAGAAAGGGCAGGGAACAACCCCCCTGAAACACCTGACAATTGGAACACAAAGAAACATGACGGCATCAACAGTTATGAATAACTGCAAGTGCGTTTTAGTTACACAATGACAAAGGAACGCGTACTTTCAGCAATTGATGGGTCCTTCCCCGTTATGAGTACAGTGGCAGGGCACGACCAGGAGTCGCGGCACGATGGATCAGGCAGATCGCTGAACGGCTGAGAGGGTGACCGTACAGCCCGAAAATCCGCACGTGGGACCTGAATCAAGGCCGGCCACCTTGGCGGGCTGGGGATCGGGCAGCCCCCCACCTGCTCCAGAGTCGAGTACTGTATGCCGCACTGCTTCCTCGCGCAGCGTCCGTCCCAACCAACCTCGACGCAGACGCAGCCGCATTTGTACTTGGGCTTGTCGAGCTCGCTGTTGATGATGTGCTGCAGCACGACGAGGAGCACGCAGATGAGGATCGGGAAGAAGGTGATGCCGATGTTCGTCTTGAGGTTCCGTTTCTGCAGCAATGTGTCAAAAGCTGAGGTCAGGTGCTGCACATGGAAGATGGAATTGTCTAGACTCGTGCCCCTTCGAGGAAACTGTAGAAACGGAGTTTGGTGCACTTGCTGCGAAATCTGCGCCGATTTTGGGGCAACCGATATGGAAAACAGAGTTTTATTGCTTCGAGGATGAAATGTGGCTCGCTATCATCAGCAGGAGCAGCAAAAGCCTCGCACGACAAGGCCACCTAAACACTCAGCGCTGTAAACACTCTACCAGTTCTCACCGAAACATCACGCGCACAGATTAGTACCAAACTAAAGGCTTAGATGACATGAACCAGAATCCTAGATAAAAAGCAAGAACCAATCGGACCTGTGGCACCACCACGACCAAAAAAACCGCTTCATCCGATCAGGCAAATCCGCAAGCACCTCGCGGGCACAAGAGGCGGAACAGCAACAGACGCACTCGTGTAACTTAAAAAAAAAAGGAAACAGAGCGCGCGGAAAGTACGGGAAGAAGTAGGTAGGTAGAGCCGGGGGGCGGCGCCTGGACCTGGAGGCAGAGGTTCTTGCGGAGGAGCGCGTTGGCCTGCGTCGCGAAGCTCGCGGGGCCTCGCGCGGAATCCATGGCCCGGGCGATGGCGGCGAGGCGGTGGGGGGTGTCGTCGAGGTCGAAGCAGAGCCGCGGGGGAGCCGGGAGGAGGAGGAGGCGTTAAGGATCGGGAGTGGATGGGGAGGGGAAAGAAAGACGGTGGGGGGGGTGGGGTGTTCAACTTTACTCGCTTTATATATCCCCGCAGAGGTGGCGGCGGCCCATTGGCTCGCGCCAAAGCCGTGAAGACAGTTCTTTCGTCGAAAAATCGAAAGAGGGATTCAAAAGCGGCGGTGCGTCCCGTTGCTGACTGTACGAGCTCTACCAGGTTAAGGAACTGCGGATCGGTCGATTTTGTAGGTGGAAAAGTGGACGGGAGTGAGATATGAATTGATTTTCTATTGTCAGGAATTTTTTTTTTTAACTCTGACCCTTTCATTATCCGTGCGCTGATAAATAATCAGCAACAATTACCTGAATACAAGTGGGTGATCAATTGATCATCCAGATTGGATTTTTCTCCAGGTCACACACGCGCACGCGCCCAAGCTTTGGTAGCTCATGAGCTGCTTTGTTACGGGTTCTTGACTAACTGAAACTTATAAGTCGAAAAATTGTGAGTCATCAGACTCTGAAACTCGAAAGCCAGATTAGATTGCCCATCACTGAACTCTGAACCGTAGTAGAAGACACGGTCTGCTTCACCACACGAGCGTCAGTTTCCACAGTCACCCTACCTGTGCCAAGACCAACTGAAGCTTGGCCCCCTTGAATTCATTCAGAGCACTTCCCCATCTGAATCACTCGTGCCAAACAAAAGGAAGCATATTTTCCTTTTTCATACTGCGGCATAAACCTGCGGCTGCGGGGAGGCATGGGCCCGATAAGAGAGCCCAAAGCTTATGTGAAACGGGCTCGCTTGCCGACAATCTCGAACGGGCTTACGACTTCCGGCCCAAACGGGACGACCTACACCGAAGTTTATTTTTCACGACAGACACTTGAGGCCCGGAGGCTGCTACAGCAGAAACCAGTTCATCGGCAGTCTCGTCTAAACGAACGGGCCCTTGAACTTCGATGCAGTGCCTACTTCGGTTGGTCCAAGATGATAGAATGTGCAACGACGACAGACATCCTCGAAAACTCTGGATGGTCCCCAAGTGGAGTAAACTGTATGTCGGCGTGCATGGTGCTCGACAGCAACCGCCCGTGGCCATGTCGTCGCATAAGTGGGTCGTGGACTCCATCAATTGCTCGGATAGAATATATAGGAGTATACTTGCGGCTGGCAGGACATGCTCGGTCAACTCATCGACTTCTTTTATAGGAGTAGTAAGCCAACGCATTGCAGGAGCAGACCATTGGTTAGAAGCTAGATTCAGTAGATGTAGTCAAACTATATTTGGAAATGTGTGTTCCAAGCCAAAATAATGGTACTCGTGTTCATCATGCAGACAGCCTAATTAAGCGACCGATTGGCTCAGCTTATGCACTGTAGCATATTGTAGCTACAGTGCGTGAGCTAAAAAAAACCTCAAAAATATGATTTTTTTAGATCGGTTGAAAATAATTTATATAAACAGTGTTTTTATTATATCAGCAATACACCTAGTATAACTCAGTTGAAATCAGTCTTGCCAAATACACCATAACCATTGTGATGTACAGCTTCATTCTGAGATGTCGATATTTAAAAAAAAATGGTGTAATTTTAAAGCACGCGGCCATG
The DNA here is from genome assembly GCA_001602295.1 of Zoysia matrella. Lineage (NCBI taxonomy): Eukaryota > Viridiplantae > Streptophyta > Magnoliopsida > Poales > Poaceae > Zoysia > Zoysia matrella. The sequence continues at coordinate 47,518 of BCLG01001761.1, forward strand.
CTGGCACGCCATGACCCATGACCGCCGTGTCTTCCTGCCTATAAGTACATCCGACACAAGATTTGCAATCCTCACGAGCGCCCAGGCAAACACTACTCCCTACTCCTGCTCGCTAGTCGCTACTCTCTGCTCCAAGCAGGGCAAAACTATCATGTCGCCGACGTCGAGCACGGCCGCGGCGGTTGTGGCGTCGGTGCGCTCCCTCCCTGTCCCAGTCCTCGTGCCGCTCGTCGTCGCATCGCTCTTTTTCGCGGCCACCGTGCTCCGGCACCTGCTGCGGAGGCAGCGTCCGGTGTACCTGCTCAACTACAGCTGCCACCTCCCGGACGTGGAGCGCCAAGTGAGCCTCGAGGTGTGCGAGGACTTCGGCCTCCGGTGCCGGCGCTACTCCGACGACACCGCCGACTTCCTGCGGCTCATCTACCGCAAGTCCGGCCTGGGCCAGGAGACGTCCGCGCCGCCCTTCATCTTCTCCGGCAAGTTCGAGAAGACGCTGGCGTACGCGGTGCAGGAGGCCGAGGAGGGCCTGTTCGCCGTGGTGGGGCAGCTTCTGGCCAAGTCCGATGTGAAGCCGACGGACATCAGCGTCCTCGTCGTCGCCTGCTCCATGTACTCGCCGGTGCCGTCGCTGGCGTCCATGATCATCCGCCGGTTCAAGATGTCCCCCGACGTGAAGTCGTACAGCGTCGCTGGGACGGGGTGCAGCGCCGGCACCGTGGGCGTCGACACGGCGGCGCGGTCGCTGCGCGCGAGGCGGCGCCCGGGGTACGCGCTCGTGGTGGTCACGGAGAACACCAGCCTCAACTGGTACTTCGGCGAGAACAAGCACATGCTGGTGACCAACGGCATCTTCCGCGTGGGCAGCGCGGCCGCGCTGGTGACCGACGTCCCCGCCCGCCGCGCCGACGCCTGGTACGAGCTGCTGCGCACGCTGCGGACGCACCACGGCGCCGACGACGCGGCCTACAACGCGGCGGTGCAGATGGAGGACGAGGAGGGCAACGTGGGCGTGGCTCTCACCAAGGACCTGGTCCGTGTCGCCGGCGCCAGCCTGCGGCAGCACATCGCCACGCTGGGGCCCTACGTGCTCCCGGCGTCGGAGATGCTGCGGTACGCGTGGGGCGTGGCGCGGGCCTACGCGGCGGGGGACACGAAGGCGGCGGCCGCAGAGGTGCCCGACTTCCAGCGCGCGTTCGAGCACATGTGCATCCACTCGGGCGAGAAGGCGGTGATCGACGCGGTGGCGCGGCTGATGGGGTTCGGCCCGTACGTGGTGGAGCCAGCGCGCTCGACGCTGCACCGGTTCGGCAATACGTCCAGCAGCCTCGTGTTCTACGAGCTGGCCTACTTCGAGGCGAAGCGCCGCGTCCGCGCCGGCGACCGCCTCTGGATGCTGGCGTTCGGGACAGGGTTCAAGGCATGCAGCAACGTGTGGCGCGCGCTCCGCGACGCCGCGCCCGACGCCGATAACCCCTGGAACGTGTGCGTCCACCGCTACCCGATGCCGCCGCCGCCGCCGTCCAAGACGCACAAACCGGCGCCCCCGCAGATGGCGACGGGCTAGGTGATTCGCGCCGCCGTTAGTGCACCGCGTATATTCGTTTGTGTATTATGCTTGGTGGCCTCAGTTGATTGCAGCAAGCGAGCAACCTACGTGTCGACTGTGTATGGATGCGATTTTACAGGAGTTAAGGATTTCAAAGGAACAGATATGAACAATGAGATTTCGGTCACGGTCGAATTGGTTACCAAATATTCCGTGATCAGCCAGCAATTTGGAGCTTTGAGTTCCAAATCTCATAGGAATTACTCAATTACCTCCATGGCTCCGTTTGCACCTCTGCCAATCTCTCTTCCGTGGGCATACAGAGGGGAACAGAGTGTTCTAACAGTTTCGTTTGAAGGAATTAACTTCGAGATGTGAAATTACCTTCGAGCTTTGAGTTCTAGGATGATAATACGGACGTATTAGGATTGTCATGGATTTTCATGAAAACACAGGAAACTTCGTATTGCAGTCTTCTTTTGATACTCAGTTTTGTTTTGCACTTTTGCTACTCAGTTTTTTTTTTTTTTTTTTGAAATATTTTGCTACCCAGTTTTGATCGCACTGACAGTGACACTCACTCCTCACTTGTGTTAGAATTTCTGAAAAGAGGATTGTATTATTCTGTAAAATAGTACTTCCTCTATCCTCTTTTATTTAAACAGAAATGTATTAGGAACAGAGAAATACCTATTGAGAGTGAACACAGAATTAAGAGGATAAAAAAAATGAAATGTATTAAAAATGATGAAAATGAGGAGAAAAGATTGAAATAGAGATGTATTAGAAATAGAAAAATGCGTACTGAAAAAGAAAAATAGAGATGACAAGTAAATGGTAAAAATTTGTGATCTCCGAGATGACTAGTAACGGATGGAGTACAATGGTTATGGTCTATTTTATTGGGCCCAAAGTTTGGCCCATCCATAAGCAGGCCCAGTACCAGATAAGAACAAATATGAAAGGTAGCCCAGATAAACGAAATGATATTCCTTTTACAGAAAAAGCGGAAATTAAACTGGAAGAAGGCAAGTCATAGCTGAAAGCAGCACTATAAATCTGATGGACATAGCGATACCCAACGAGTAGTACAACACATGAAGAGGGCATATCATAGGTATTCCATACCTTAAACCAACATGCAGAAATAAATTAGTTGCTGTTTCAGACTGAAATAAAAGAAACAGTCTAATAGCCTCACTATCGCCTTGGTTTAGCAACGACGCAGGCACGATCACCATTGCTCGTGAACAAAGCAACTGTTGGCGAAAGCCATTACAAACAAGACAGGTTCATCATAATAGCATGATACATAGAGCACGATTGTTAGTGAATTCTTTTCAATGGTTTGTTTGCTTGACCCATCATACACCAACAGCAATATGCACAGATAAATCAAATGGTACGGTATACAAGCAGATTACATTATCTTGGTGGTTTAACAGGTGGTAAGTAGAGGTAACGACATAAGGCACTCTTGCTTAGTGTAACAGGCTAGGTCGGTGTTAATTTAATAGTACATTCATTGATTCACTGCAAGTATTGTTCTCCACGGAGTGCTCAGAAGGAATCATGAGCTGGGCTGTCTGAATGCATGTCCATGGAAGACTCATTTGAAGCTGTGGGATTCATGTCACGGTTTACACCGTTCGCAAAGTACCCTGTATCCCCACCCTGTTCCAGGTGGTATGGTTGCAGGCTCCGGCGAACAGGGCTGGATAATGCGTTTGAAAAGACCATCGAGTTCTTGGACTGTGTCAATCCAGCGTTTCCTTGCACGAATATGCTTGGAGATGGTTGTTGATTGCTGCTGATGTTGGGGATATATGCACTCATTAGACTGGTTTGGTTAGTGTATTGTGACCTTGGAGAGGGTACTGCATTTTCACCTCCATACTGAATCTCGTGCTACATATACAGAGGATTTGTAAGTATATGTAATCATTTATTCGTTGACTAGAAATATGCGAATGAAGTAACTGAATATTAAGGATTCAAGGGCTAAGGTTTGGAAGTACAAATAGTCAAACTGTCCAAGAGAATACTCTTAGTGCAGGATCAAATTTATGTCTGCAAGAATGCACGGAAAGCAATCAAGCCAGCAAAACTTGGGACATTATTCAGGAACTAACGTAGCTTTTGCAACGCAAATTACAAGTGCTTTTAACCACATGCTCCAATTCTAAATACAGAGTGGGATACTGCAAACTTACCTGGATGTGGGAGGCTATGTCCGCCACTGTCAGCCTCAATCCATTTTCATGCTGCCGCAAGATCCATTCATATAGCTTTTCCTGAATGAATTACAGAGGTTGGTGCGTTAGTGAAAAGATCTGGGTGTAACAACAGTTAGAAGCACCTGAAAATCAGACCAATGACAAACACAAAAAAAATATGGTCTTGCTTGATAGAAGGTGTGATCTCTCCGATATTCCTAACTACCAGGATAATTGGTCCAACACTGATGTGACTACATTTTCCAAAAACAATCCCTGTATATTTCACTTCTTTACACAACAAAAACTGTAGTATGCACCTAGTGTAGATCAGAAACAAAGGAAGGAACTTCTAATGCTTTTTATGCATCTAATGATCAAAATTGTATTTATCATGCCCCAAGAACAAGGAACTCGGTCAGACAGTCCAATGTGAAAAATCTACTGTAATGGCAGACCATGAAAAAACAGCACCAGAAGGCCCTTTTATGTCAATGCCACACTAGTAAATTAAAAGCCGGAGGGAGAGGGAACACCGATCACGGGTACTGCAAGTTCTAAACAAAACCATATCTCGAAATACAGTAAGTTTAAATGACAAGAGATCACTTCCGAGACTGGAAGACATCCTATAGATTTGCAATGGCTACAGACCAAGCTTTAATAATGAGAAGTACACTAAATAGAAGTACACAGGCTGCGCGATGTTGAAGCTGAAAAGAACGCATCTTTGGTACTACTGAAGAAGCGACCTGCTCCGGAAGTAAGGTCTACTCGTCTGCTTTCCAATCGCGCGCCCCCGCCAGCTGCCGTTCCACTCAGAACAGAAATGCTAGGCCAATACGAAAGCAGCTAGCTAATTAGAGAAGGATCGTGTTGGCAGGTTCCTATCAAACATTCAAACTGGCTTGAAATGTCAACAGTTCCGTCTGGCACCAATGAAATTTCTGGGCACGTCTCCTTCAGATATGATTATCCGGATTGGCCAAAGGCAAGTACCAAACGAAGCCACAGGCAAAAAAACGTTGGAGCTAGCTAAGTAAGCGCCGGTATCATGCACAGCATGGTCACGGAATACGGTCCGAAATCGAATTTCAATCCCTGATTGGGAAAAGCTATGATCGCCGATCATTTTGACAGAAAAAGGGGGGAAATCCAAGCCCTTTGAAAAGGCTTCGCCGCTTCACTCGAGCACAAAAAATCCCCACCGATTTATTTGAAAGGGAACCCCAAGAAATCCTACCGGATTCGAATTCCTCGCGTGAAGGCAAAAGCCGTTCCCCACCATCAAGGCCCGAATCGGAACGTACCATGGCGTGGCGCTCCCCGGCCTGGAAGGACGCCTTCTGCGCGCCCATGGCGAGCGTGTAGAACTGGGAGAGCGAGTTGGCGGCGCCCCGGAACGCCCCGTACAGCGCCCGGTCCGTCTCCTCGAGGCGCGCCGCCTCCGCCTTCCGCTTCTTCCCGGCCATCACGCCGACGCCCGTTCCCTCCCTCCCCGAGTCCCGATCCGTCAGCCCACCAACGGCCCGTGGGGACCGAGCGAGCGAGCCCTAGCGACGAGACGAGATGCGCGCGGGGCGGGCTCAGCGCGACGAGACGGCGACGGCGCACGAAAGCGGCGGCTTTACGTCCTCTCCTCTCCTTCCTTCCTCCCTCGCTGAGTTTTTCTTTTCTTTTTCCTTTTCCTGCCGTCGCTTCTGCTCCGATGGGCGACGCCGCTATATCATCGTCTCTGCGTTGCGTGGCAGCTGCAGGTGGGCGACGACGGGGACCGGAGCCGTGTGGTGGCCCACATGACGGTGAAGGTGGGAGGGGGCGCACGTGACGATCGGCCAGGGCCCACGTGGGGTTTCGCATGGGTATGTTGATGGCGGGTGTCCGCCAGGTGGACCAGGATATGGTGTGGTGGTAGTAGCGACCACAGCGACACGCTCGCAGTCCAACAGCGTGCAGTGGCAGTGATAGTGGAGGCGGGAGAAGATTCGTCTTAAACGTTTAATCCATTTAATTTTAAACGGTTAATTTTTAAAATTCAAAAAATGTTTTTTTTCTAATTTTTTCTAAAATTATTTCGTCAGTTTCGTTTCATCGAATTTTTTGTGTAGCGACTCTTTGAGTTATTTTTAAAGTTTTTAAAGTTATTTAAAATTATTTCGTTTTTTAAAGTTTTTTTTTTAGTTTCCAAAGTTTTTCAAAAATTTTTCATTAAAATCTTTTCATCGACCTATTCGTGAAGGTACCCTTTAATTTATTAGTAAAATTTTCTAAAATTGTTCTACTAATTTCTGAAGTATGCTAAATTTGTCAAATTTTAAAAACTAATGAAATAACTTTAATAAAGTTCACGAAGAGCTCGACGAGATGAACCTAACAGAAGAAAACTTTAGAAATTAAAAAAACAACTTTAAAAAATTTTAGTAGTAAATTTTGAGAACCTAATGAAGAGCTTGATACAGATGGAATAATTTTAGAAACTTAAAAAAAACTTTTTTAAATTTCTAAAAATTAATCATTCAAAATTAAACAGACTAAACATCTACTCGTACTTAGACTAAACATCTACTCGTACTTAGATAAATCGCGATAGGATCTCTGACCGTCGAACTACAATGGTGCAGTTGTGGTTGAGCGACTCGCTACTACCACCGCACCAGATCTTAGTCCCTGCCAGGTGGGCCGCTGGTACCAGGCTGCTAGTGTTGGCCAAGTTTTTTCTGCATAATCAGATTATCAATGAAAAAAAAGGAAAATTCCACTTAAATATCCCACTTAAAATTTCGCTCATGGAAGAAACTGCGCGGGAGAACAAGAATACACAGGCTTTTAAGATTTTCTGGCACGCGGGCTTGCCGCTGGAGTGAAACACATGGATTCAGAGAGAAACTTACCGGCTTTTAAAATCTGAGGTAAACTAGCAGAAGCAGGAGACACTAAGGCCTCTTTGGATTGAAGGAAAAATTTTCTGTTCTTGTGTTTTTTTTGTGAAATTGAACTAATTCTTGTGAAAATCCTGCGTTCCAAAGGAACCTCTCTACCAATATGTCCAGTACACAGGCTAAAAAAAATTCTAGTACATGCCAGTTGCTCCAAGATTACAAGGACATTGCTAACCTATTTGACTCAGAATTTCCAAACCTCTCTAACATTAGATGACCCATCAGCAACATCATTGAGCAGCTCAGGTTGCATGACGCCTAAAAAAGAACCAAACATTAGTACAAATACTATTTGAATACCACACAACATGCATGTGCAAAAATGAATCCACACAAAAATCCAGTGAAAATGGTCAGAATCTACACTTATGTTCAAATTGGCAAATGAGATAATAGCCCTCTACAGTTATGGCATGAAGAATATCATATTAACACATTCTGCAATTAGTTCATGTTTAAAACGCTGGTAATTGTCACTACTCATTTGGACTAGCAAAAGAAAAGTTTCTCTCCCTTCAACAACATATGACACTTTGGACACTAAAAGACACCACTAAGCAATCTAAATAGTTTCCTATATTTGGGGGCCATAAGTCAGTTTGACATTTCAAAATCATATGCTGTAATAATTCAATTGACTGTCTTCGCTCGAGAGTTTTGGTTCCTCTTGCTGCAACGGGTGGGATTGCAAGCCTTAGCCATGCAGCCTGGGATTTTTTCCTTTGGTGGCATAATGTGTGTGCGAAGGTTGATGGACAAATGCGACAAGGTTTAAACTCCCTCATCATTCTGGGAACATGGTCCAGCTGGAAGCACCGTTATATATGCTTTTCGATGGTGCAGCCCCTAATATGGATGTGGCGCTGCAGCTGGCTCAGAAAGAAATGGGGTGGTCATGTGTGGCTGGAGCTCAGAGGCACTCCTCGACTGCCTTAGAGTCCTGTTGACAAGGTAGTTATTTCGGGAGTTTCTGTTTACAAAGTAGGCACACATGTAATGCAATAAAGTAGTAGTGGTGCGCGTGCTGTACAAGGGTTCCTAACTCTTCTTCTTTAACATAGATACGCAGTTCTCCAGTATGTTCGAGGAAAAGATGTCATTTGACATATATAGATGAAATCATGATATAATAAGTTGACTGCATATCAGGACAATACCATTTCCCAAGTCCCCAACCTCTTATTTTTCGTAAGTTTGAAAAACAAGCATTTAACCCTATTGGAAACTGAAACCAAGCTATAAGGTGATGAATACAAAATTTTGATCACAAACAGTTCTACACAGGATGAATAGGCAGCTTACCATCTTCTTCAACCAAACGCAGAAAATGCCTTGTGCCACCACCAACTCCAAAGTAATGTTTCTTCCCTGCCATATAAACCACACCCCCAGGGTAGCGCAAGCACTGTAAAAGGCTTTCAACATATAAGCATAATGATATTCAGCAAAGACTTCAAAAAAGCATGTTCAGAAAAATAACATTTTGGAATGTTGACCTTCTTAATGAGTCTGTAGAGATTTGGGAGAGAGGATAATGTGTAGACAGTCTCAGCCATCAGGATGATATCATAGCCAGTAGACGTTTTATCTTCAGTATTATCCGAGGTTTTGCCATGCTCAGGATCCCCACAAAGAAGTAGCTTATCGATCTCACTCCAATCACCAGCAAAGAAACCAACACTCCTATGTGTACATGTTCCTTCAGATGATGCCTTGAAAAGATTTTCTTTTACATTTGGTATGGTGAGATACTTAAGGACCTCAGCATTGAAATCTTGGAAGTGAATCAGGCCAGCGCCCTGTATTTCTAAATTTTGAGAAATCAATATATATGAGAATTATTTCAAAATCTCATAGAGGAAGGGATCAATACCTTGAGACCTGCAAAGATGCCAGGGAGTCCATGTCCACATCCAAGCTAAAGAATGAAGAGAAGAGAATTAGCTAACACGCCCAACAAATGTAGAGAAAAAAACCTTTTCCAATACGGCCATGAAAACTAGATGGAGGGAGTATAAAAGTAGTAATAGACTAAGTGGGCTCAGTAAAAAAGGAAGCCCGGTGCACGTAGCTCCCGGTTTGAGTAAGGGTCCGGCCACTTTGGGTCTTTTGTACGCAGCCTTTCCCTACATTTCTGCAAGAGGCTGCTTCCAACACTTGAATCAGTAGGAAAAACAATCAGTACTCCTCTTGAGCAATCTTCACACATACAGGGAAGGAGGGAGTACATAGAAATTCCAGTGGCAGATACATAAACATAACAATTTAACATCAGGGAGCAAGCATCACACCTCTAATACGTTTTTACCCTGTAGAAGCAATTTACCGTTGTTGATTTCAGAATTTAAAGTCTTCACCAAGTCTAATGATCCTTCCCACAGTTTCAATCCACCTGGTGCCCATGGTTGTGAACAAGTCAGAGAGACAAATGAGGAAAAAAAATGTTGCAAAGGCAAATTGTATTAAGTTTTCACCTTCATATTTCCCAGGGACCAAATCAGAGTTTTTGACCCCAAAAACATCAGATGTACTCACCCTCCCCTAATAAAAAGATAAATATAGAAAAAAATGGTTTAGTTTAACAGCATCATAACGTGGTAAGCTACCACATCATACCATCCTAAGAATATCAACATCCAAAAGGAACCAAAATCATCTTCTCCTCTATTTGCTATGTTGCCCACTCATGAAGCAGGTGCTAGCCAATATTCATATCTACCACTGCCACAGGTATGTGGTCCAGGGGAGAAGCAACCGGAGCAACTAAAGTCCCTGATTTATACACCACACTGAAAGTGACCCATGGATGGTGCAGAGGAATAAAAACACATTGCAGACTATTTCAGTAGCTCCTAAATTTTGTTTGCGAGTAGCAGTTATGGACTTAGCATCATATTTACTGCCAATATATGTTATTTATGATGAAGGAGTCCATAATACTGTAATGGATTATATCCAATAATCCACCCATAAAGTTATAAACTTTCTGCTAAAGTAACGTTTGCCTTTTTTTTTCCCCCCCCTTTTGCTTTCAATTACCATCTGTCATCTTCTTAAAACTTGTAAATGTGAAACAAATTTGAACTTGAATTTTAGGTGGAAGTAATGATACACATAGCTAGATTTGTTCCCATTTACATAAATATCAATCTGAAGTAAAGTAATTGCACGACTTTGTGATCAATAGCCATTGATGCATCCCATTACAGTCTAGCACAGTCCTTACTGAACTATAAACAGTACCAGAGGCATTTCGAAGAATACAAAGGCAAGCAAAGCAAAACACCTTGTAGATCGACAAGGAGTCATCGATCACCACTGGCTCCCATGCGGCGGAGACGACAGGCGACTCCTGCAAGGTAACGAAGCAAAGATCAAACCTTTGATGCTATCAACAACAAAAAAAAACATGGAGAAATAGTACCTCCGAAAGCAGGACCTCGACCGGCGGCGGAGGAGGAAAGCTGGGAGCGGGGGTGGCGTCGAACCCGAAACCGAAGCCGAAGGAGGGGCTGGGCTTGGAGAAGGAGAATAGGGGGGAGGCGAAGGTGGGGGCGGTGGAGGTGGATGTGGTGGTGGTGTTCGTGGCCTCCGTGTCCTCCATTGCAACGGCTGGGTGCCGCTGGGGACCTTTTGCGGCGGGGGCAGGGCACAGGTGAAGGCGCCGTATGGCAGGCGAGTGCACGAGAGGTTGCGGAGGAGCGGGATGGCTAGGAGGCAGCGGGCGGCGAGGGGGAGAAGCGGCGGCGAGGAGTTGGAGCCGCTGCGTGTGCCGACAGCCGTGGGCCGTTTCCGGTTGCAGGTTGGGTTGGGCTGGTCCAGGCCCACAGAGGATTTGTCACCCCGCATATGGTGCCTGTGGGCTGGGGCCAGACCCCAGAGAGCAGAATGCGAATGCTGTTTACAAAGGTGCAAACCTTACAAGCGGCTTCACCTGCGCATTCGTTCTCCCACTCGCTTTCAGCGTAGAGTTCATCATTCAGCTCCAGCTCGTGTGAAAATGCAATCGTAGCATGGAATCTACAGGAACCTGATACGTTGAGGCGTGAATGCATGAATTTCATAGGAATCATACAGTAATTTACAAAAATTAATTTAATTTTATAAAAAAATGCAAAAAAGAAGAAAAATCCCGATTACAAAGAAGGTTTGAAAACAACTTCGGATGTGTCTTTCGTTGAGATTCATAATACAGGGTATATGGACTTTGTTCATTGTGATTTCTATAGAGCAGAAGTTCCCTGAAATTTAAGTAATGCTTGTACGACTACTGTTTCAGATTCTGAAAATGTGCAACTCATAGCAAAAACTGGATAGAAGAATCTTATTAACAGGTTGTGCATCAAAGGAACAACGAATGCGCAGATGATTCTGTTGTTCAATTTGTGGGTTTGAGGCTTAATGGGAGAATCATGCAATCTCCTGGGACCTAAGATTGAACACCTACTATCACTATTTTAGCGTATTGAAAATACTACTCTCTCCATTTTCTTTTCTTGACATCACAGACAACAAACTATAGATGAACTTAGTTCAATATTTTTATCTGAAGTGATATCAATTGATGAACGAAGTACTAGTACATTTGAGAACAAAAAGAAGGTGATTGCAAATTAAACTAATATACTATATCCGTTTCAAAATATAAGTGTTTTTAGATTTAAATAAGGTCAAACTTTTACTAATAATATCTAGCAAATTACATAATTTCTAATGTCAAAATATATTTTTTTTATAAAAGCTTATTTCATGATGAATAAAAAAAATATAATTTTTATATGACAAAACATTATTAGTTATATATTATTAGTGATCAAATTGATAAATTTTGACTTTAATTAAATTTAAAAATACTTACTCTCTCTGTTCTTAAATTAATGTCTCCGTCGACTTTTACAATCAACTTTGATCATTTACCTTATTAAAAAAAATTATTCGAATGTATAAAATTTTAAGTTATTATTCAAATAACTCTAATGATAAATTAAATTATATTAAAATATATGAAATTTATCAAATTTTTTTTAATAAGACAAATGATCAAAGTTGAATTTGAAAATCGTGACATCAGTTAATATATTTTAGAATGGAGAGAGTATTTACAAAGATTTGAAGTCACCTTTTGCTGAGGCCGTTATGTTTACTGATATTTCTTTCTGAGTACTTGTGTGGCTGAGATATTTTTAGCCACCGTGGATATAAAATCTGGCAGCGCCAAACCCCTTCTTCCCGCAAAACCCTAGCTTCTTCTCCCCTGCTTTGCGGCGCCACAGGAAAACCACCGCCCACGCCGCAGCGAGGGGGAGATGGATCCGAGCAAGGGCAGCAATCGCGATGCCAACGGCGGGCTGGCGGAGGCGACGGCGTCGCGGCTGAGGTTCGACTCCGACGAGGACGCGGCGGAGGGCGAGGAGGTGGGGATGGAGGTGGAGGAGGTACCCGAAGCGGAGGGAGAAGAGGCAGAGGGGGAGGTCATCGGCAGCGACAAGACCAGTGCCGACTACTACTTCGACTCCTACTCTCACTTCGGTATGGGATTGTCGATTACTCAAAGGCGCTATTTTTTTTATATTTCGCCCTTGCCGAGTTTTGTGCATTGATAAATCCTGCCATGTCTTACGGAGCGAGGAAAATGCTAGATTGTTTGTAAAGTTGTAGGTGACTGCCAATTTCTGAGTTTTGGTTGCGAATTTGATGCTTGCGTGGGATAAGCTAGAGGTTTGGCTGTTCAATTTACTATTTGCTTATGGTAAGAGTGAAGGAAGATTGATCTTTTTGTGCTTTTAGTGCGTCCAATGTGTACACTAGGATTCACCTGTGCTGGAAGCCTGGAACATACATAACGAATCATGAATATGCAATTTTTGGTCACTGGTAGTACTATTATAGTGCTCTTCTGTACCATCAAACGTCATTAGCACTGATCTATTTTTTCTTCAGGCTGAAACATTAGAATTGAATTGTAGAACCTTTTTTTGTCAACTTGATCTTGAAATTTTTCTTTCCAAACCATCTGTCAGGTCCTTTAAGTATTGATGATAATTTTTTGTACATGCTCTGTCTATTGTCTCTTGTTACCCCCATTGCATTTTTTTTCTTCAAGTGGATGTATTTACCTGCCCTGTTTTGCTTCGTTTGGTTCACTGTGTAACCTTTCAACCCTTGAACAAGGTGTAGACATCAACTCATTCTTTTCCCCTATTATTTGTTTTCAGGTATTCACGAAGTAAGTGATTATGAAAGAAACCTTGTGCTGGCTTAACGGCATGAAGTTTCACAAGCATTTGTCATACTTCTGATTGCTTGCAACTTCAGAGTAAGGGCACTTATATAATGGAGGGTTCCGCTTATTTTTGTGTATTGACTGCAGGAAATGTTAAAAGATGTTGTTCGCACAAAATCATATCAGAATGTCATCACCCAGAATAGTTTTCTTTTCAAGGACAAAATAGTCCTTGATGTTGGTGCCGGAACTGGGATCCTGTCACTATTCTGTGCAAAAGCAGGAGCTAAGCATGTATATGCGGTGAGTTGCTTGCATTTTGTTTTGTGTTTTCATTTCACTGTTTTGGTAATTTAGTGAACATAGATAACTATTCAGAGGATACATCTTTTTAATTGATCGAAACTGTTTAACTATTGTCTGCTGCATGTTCTGGTGGAACATTGCAATGCATCTTAGGAAGCAAATATGCTTCTACAATGATCCATAGTTTTAGGCCATGTGAAATACACGTCTTTGGTTGATATTTGAGTGCAGAAGCTATATTATTTCTTACATTAAAGTTAAATCATGTTCATCATTAATTTTGATGTCTGTTTTGACAAAGAAAAAGGAAACATTCATTTTCTGCAATAATGTATTTGCAATATCCTCTAGTCCAATATGCAACTTATAATTCGAGAAGTTTTGTAATCTATAAGTTCAGGAGGCCAATTTCATTTTATTATCCTGGGCCTGTTGGCCCCTGGTGGGTGCCATCTACCTTATAAATACACCTGTAGCTTTCAATCATTTTCGTTGCTAATATGATGGATTGATCTTGCGTTTACAGATTGAATGTTCCCAGATGGCAGACATGGCAAAGGAAATCGTAAAAGCAAATGGATATTCTGATGGTTAGTTCCTGCCATATGCTATATCTATTTACTATTAAATTTCTTCGTGCCATGCCATCATTAACATTATTTCCTTCTGCAGTCATAACTGTAATAAAAGGGAAAGTGGAGGAGATTGAACTTCCTGTCCCTAAAGTAGATGTAATAATCTCAGAGTGGATGGGCTATTTTCTCCTGTTCGAGAATATGCTGAACACTGTCTTATATGCACGTGATAAATGGCTTGTAAGTAATCCTTCACAGTTGAAATGTCCATGTTTTTGTTCATAGATAGTATCTGTTCGGTGTGGTTCCTCCTAGTTATTTTTTCTGATTGTAACTATAAAAGTGGCAATGCACTTTGGTTGGCTAAAAATATTCTGAACTCTTTTGCATTATGTGCTATTGCTATGTAGGCTGATGATGGTGTCGTTCTACCAGACAAAGCCTCTTTGCATCTTACTGCAATCGAAGATGCAGAATATAAAGAAGACAAAATTGAATGTAAGTTATGTAGCACATTGTGCATTAGACTTATCTACCTCTGTTTCATCGGCTTTGAAAAGCTTCCGTTTCAGCAAATCAGCCTTCCAGGAAGCTCTCCTGGATTGGATCATTTATAAAGCACTAAACTATTTGAGTCTCTCTGATGCATTTCCTTATCTCCTGTAGTTTGGAACAATGTTTATGGCTTTGATATGAGCTGCATAAAGAAACAGGCAATGATGGAGCCACTTGTTGATACTGTAGATGCCAATCAGATTGTCACTAACTGCCAGTTACTTAAGGTATTTAAATGTTATGATCCAATAATATTTCGCTTCTATGATTTTTCGTTCGACATTATTTTGCTTAAATCCTTCTAAATATTTCAGACTATGGATATATCCAAAATGACACCTGGAGATGCATCATTTACTGTACCATTCAAGCTAGTAGCAGAGCGGAATGATTACATTCATGCTCTTGTTGCATACTTCAATGTGTCATTCACCAAATGCCATAAGCTGATGGGCTTCTCAACAGGTTCACCTATGATGTATAGTGATCTCCTTTTATTTGAGCGTTTTGGGTGATCACAACTCATTTACGAAATATTATGCCTTTCAGGGCCAAGGTCAAAAGCTACTCACTGGAAGCAAACTGTTCTATATCTCGAGGATGTATTAACTGTCTGTGAGGGGGAAACCCTGACTGGTAGCATGACGGTCTCACCGAACAAAAAGAATCCTCGGGACATTGACATCAAGCTCAAGTACTCCCTAAATGGGCATAGATGTCAAGTATCAAGAACTCAGTTCTACAAGATGCGGTGACCAGTGACCCGATCTCACTCAGATGCCGTGAAAGCCCATTCAAATTTTACTTAGCATCTTGTGCTTGACACAAATTGACACCCTGTGAATCAATTTGTGTTCTTGGGGATCTGGTAAAAGTAGAGTAGATTAAACTGGCTGGCTGAGATTGCTATTGTGCAAAACTGTGTCAGGTTTCCTGGTTGGTGGTATGAATTTGCCCAAGGATGTTGGTAATTGTTGTAAACATTTATTTTTTATGGATCCATAATAGATTACTATTGCAATTCGTGGTTCGAGATATGTTCGTTGTCTAAACTGCTTGCCCATCACGTAGTGCCTCCTGTTATCGCAAAATAGATTTAATACTGTCCTGTCTGGCCTACGTCTGAAATAGAACTAGAGATGAACTATTAGATTCCCTCTCTGCTCAACAGGTGATAGCATTAGCTCATAGCCATGCTGCACAAAAAAATTTCATAGGCACAGTTGTAGATTATGTTGCCCCTCTACAGGCTATAGCGATGACACTGAAAAATTAATCCAACGTCAGATTGAGAGTTGAGACCATGAACGATGGTTCCCCTAGATACAGAATATTTTGGTCACATACATGGTAAAAAGGAGGGAAAGGCATTTTTTTTCTCTTTTCGCCTCAGCTCAGAAGACCGGACCAAACATAGTTTAAACATCGAACATGATGAAAAATTAAATTCCCTCACAGCGCCGTGCCAAAGTCTATCCAGTCATGTAAGCTTAGGTGAAGGTGCACCATTTAAAATCTCACAACCTTGTAAGGACATCACCAAAACAAAAGTCCTCTCTTGCCTTCTGATTAATACTGATAAAGCCACAACAACAAATTTCGCATGCTGTCAGGATCTGCTACTGCTTCACCATTTGTTATCCTCAACAGCAAGGAAAGGCGTGAGTCAAATTCTCTAATGACACTGCTAAGAGAACAGAAAGGGATCTAGGACTAACTGTGCATCATTTTGTTTTGTTTCATTTGTAGGTTTAGTGTGCAACTAATTACACCCTCCGTGTTGTATTGAAAATGTGGTTACGACACCTCGTTGTTTTTTAGTTCACATCTTTGGTCAGGAACACAAGATTTTATTTTCTCAAAAAAAAAAAAGAGATTTCATGAACAGAGGGAGTGCAGTTTAGTGAACAGAGTGGTTCTTGCAGTGGAAGGAACACATCAAGAAATGGAAACTAACAGAAAGTTGATGAACCGCATCTAGAATTATATAAGTGGCAGCATTCCATAAGAGTGATCAAGGTTCAACAACTGGTAGCAGCGGCATGCATTGTCACATAAGCATTCCAGCAGGAGGTTTAAAGCAGGACAAAAGTTATTCCAACAATTCTAATAGTGACTTTGATGAGATGCTAAGATCGATTAATCGCCTGATGCATGACAGTTGGATAGATTGTTGCGACGCTCATTCTCAGATTTTTCAGTCCCTCTTGCCGACCATCCTTTTCATTTTCCTCAGCTGAAAAGAATAGTTTAGTAATTAAAAGTTAAAGAAGGTACAAACATCTCTAACTGCACCAAATAATCACTTTTCGGCATTCAACAATTAAAATTTTACTTGATGTAAAAACTTTTAAAAATATTATTCAGATTTTACCACAATAGATGCACAAAACAATTACGAAATATAGTTCAAGTCAGGCATAAGATATATAAACCCTGAAGCAGCAAGTGAGCTCCATTCCTGACATCTAAACGGCTACAATGCTACCTAGATGACTTAAAAAAGTAACGCTAACAACTCTAAAAGCATCAATATGCTATTTGCGACGAAGGCCAAACAATCATGCTACCATGGATGGACAAAGCCAAGAAAACAAATAACACTGAGGCTACCGATCAAAGCTAACTACATCAACCAGTATGTCACTGAAGATGTGGGAAAGAAAGGCAAGCTAAATTCTTTTTCCTATCTTAAATTGTACTATGCTGGCAACATAACAAGTCGTAGCACCAAAGAATGAGCAAATGCCCACTGCGTTCCATTTTTTATCAGATTATCAGTTGCCAATATCTGAAATCTACAAGCACATATATCTATCATGCAAATTGTTGAATAAAGGGATAATCACGCAGCAAACAAGATGAATCGATTCTGAGACGCTAGGCTGCATTGGTCTACAAGCATATTATGCATATATATTTATAACGCAAATTACTGGATGGTAAAAGGATAATCACACAGCAAACAAGATGAAGCAATTGTGAGACGCTAGGCTGCATTTGTAACATCTAAATCAATATTTAGAGATAAGAATTTATTACGAGAACTCTGCGACAAGCATAGAAAATATCCTGATGAAGACCAAGAGTAACACATGTAGGCCATGGGTCCATGAATATAAACGCAACATCATGCAAGATATATTGTCAGGGCAGTGCCACTAATTTTAGCCTCAAAACACTTCGGAAGATGATAAGGAAAACTGAATAAGTTTCTTACCTCATTGGTGTGACCACGCTTCTTCTTGCGGCAGTTCTTGGACTGGAGTTGCGGGCGTAGCACCTGCATTATTGCATCCGAGATCGTAAACAATTAACATCAAATGATCAGAAACAATCAAGCTGAGAATTTGAAAAGGTCAAGTAGGGACTCCTACTCGCGGCAGATCATCTTGTCCTGACGATACTTGAGCGCGAGCTGGAGGAGGTTGGGGTCGATCTTGGGGTAGTTGCCGCCTTCACCTTGGCCGCCGCCGCGGAGATGGAGCACGAGGTACAGCGTGGACCCCTTCCGGATGCCGTAGTCGGACAGGGTGCGGTCGTCCTCCAGCTGCCTCCCGGCGAAGATGAGCTGCTGCTGGTCCGCCCGGATGCCTGCAAAACATATTTTTCGTGAGGAAACCCTGCAGAAGACAACCAAGAAAAACATCTAGAGATCAAGGCACGCATATGTGCACGAGCGCACGATTCTGCGCACAATCACACCAAATTTTCTTGCGAGTTTCTTGACAAAAAAGTTGAAATTTTCTTGAGGTGAAAATATAAAACCAAATCCTGTCCCGTCATACCCTCCTCAACTGATTCACAAAAAAAGAGCCTTCTTCCTTCCCGTATAATCCAGGATTTATTCCTCTGTTTTGGCGCAGCGCAAGAAGAATCGAGCAAAAAAATCCCGCCACTGACAAAACCCCACAAAGGCGCCGAGATTTCTAGCAGCATCTGCAGCTTCGACAGGCAAGGCTAAACGAAACTAGACTGGAAGTAAAAGAAGCACCTTCACGCACGTACCCGAACAACAGAAGAAGGGAAAAGGAGGGAGAGGTTGCAACTTGCAAGCCCGAACCTTGCTTGGCCTGGATGTTGGCCTTGACTTTGGCGACGGTGTTACTGCTCTCGACCTCGAGCGTCACCGTCATCCCGAGTAGCGTCTTCACGAAGATCTGCATCTTGCCGGAGCTCTGGGGGAGGTCGGTCGCTCGCTCGCCGGAGGAGGGGAGTGGAGTGGGGTTTTGGGGGAGTCGGTGGGGTGAGGCCGTGAGGGTGGTACCGGACGTGGGGCGGATTCATAGCAGAACAGAGAGGAGAGGCTTCACGCGTTCGTTACTAAAGCCTAGCAGCATTAAGTGGGCCGTAGACGCGTCACTCCAGCCCATCAGTTTAATGGGTCTCCGGCCGATTTCCCTCCAGTACCCTGACGGTGTTGGGCCGTGTTGCAGTAGGGGGAATTTGAAAATTTTTAATAATATTATTTTTTATTAAATTTATAAAAGGAGTTTCATTTTTATCAAAATTAGCAACCTATTCGCTCTTTGAAAAAGGTGACAGAACATGTCGCGCATATGCGGTACCCTGTCACCCATATGTCAGGTGTCAGGATATCTGTACTTATAAGTGGGTGACAGTTTGTCACATGTACAAACATTATACACATGCATGTACACATAACGTGTCACACCCCAAAATCCATCCAACATAAAAATTTGAATTTAAATTGTCACTAACAAAATATTAACATATTTCTTCGTTTCTCTCTTTTTTTTGTTTCGTAATTCAAACGGTATAAATTGGGGATTTTCTAAAATATTAAAATTTGACCGTATGAAAGTGACTGCCCTTTTTCTTTTTCGTCCTTGCAGTTTGTTTTCTGGTGTACCACCTAAATTTTAAATTCACCCAATTCTTTGAATTTCAAATCCATTCAATTCTTTTGCAACATATTGACCTCGATCAAATATATCTCTTTTAAATAGCTATTTGTTCTCCGAATTTTTAAAACAAAAATTGAAATCTAATTCGGAGATGAGCCCAAAAAAAAAGTTGTTCATCCAAAAATATTCTACCACTCCAAAAAATCTCAAACTCATCCGAGCTCCGAAAGTCTGATTTTCAGACAAAGCAGACAATAATTAGAAAATAATCCGTTCTTTTTCGCTGACAGTTTTCTTAAGGATTAACCATCTTTCAAAATTCTATAACTCCTTGATCTCTTTGAAAAATGAGTTGCGGATAATTTATGTAGCAGAACACAATCTATAGATCCATCCCACAAAATTTTATCCCCACTCAAAGTCGTTTACTCTTTCCTTTTCCATTCACAAAATGCTTAAGTGAATTGCCAGTGGGCTCCACTTGTCATCTCTCTCTTCAATTTCCTTCTCTCTCCTGGCACAAAAACCTGTGAGCACAGCACCTCATCTCGTCGCCCATACCACACGCCCATACCGGTATTCAAGTCAATCTCTATTTTCTCCACCCACTCCTCTTCCTCTTTCTCTTCCAACCGAGCACTCCCCTTCCACGCCCACGCGCCGCGTACGTCGCCCTCGCCCACACCGCCGCACAGTGCCATGCGTCACCACCCACGCCATGCCCATACGCCGCCCATGCCTCCTCATCGCTGTCCTTATCCACCCCACAACCTTGTCAGCTACAAAAGAAACGCGGCGCACTCGGGGCTTCTTTGTCCCTAACACCAGGGCCCTTGCTCCCATGCGCGGCGCCCATGTCCAGGTCGAAACCTCATGCGTTTTCCCCCCACCGAGTGAGCCTACTCCGGCGAGCTCTCTGCCCCCTTCGCACCCAGCCGACCACCGCACTGCTGCATGGCTGGCAAGCCGTCGCGCCACCCTACCCCGCCGCCCTCTTGTGCAGGTCTCGCGCCTGCCACAATGCTGCCGCTGGCCCGCCGCCGTGCACCATGGCTACGCGCCGCACCGACCCGCCGTAGGCGTTCGTCCAAGCCTCCCCGATCTCACCACGGGCGCAAGCAGGCTCCTCGCGGCATCCTCCTGCTCCCCCGCCCGGCCCCTGCCATCTCAACACCACCGACTGCCTGATATCGCGCGTCCCCTCTACGCGTCGTCCTATTCTTCGTCGTCGACACAGCACGACCCTTCTCCGACCTCGCCGCGGCCACTAACGGCTTCGACACGACGCCCTCTTCCTCCTGCACCGGCTCTCGAACTCTGGCCGCCCCTCCTGCACCTCGACCTCACGCGCTGCTGTTGCGCGATGCCAGCTCACCGTCGCCGGCGCTCTTTGACCCGTCCCAGACCACGCCGAGCCCGTCAGCAACCTCACCGTGCCGCCCCGATGCTCTTTCACCGGAATCTCGAGCCCCTCCAGTCACCCTGCGTTCTAGCACCGTGCGTCGGCATGCACCGCTGTGGCGCCCACCTCCTCCCCGACGCCAGCACGGCACATTGCACCCCTGGCTTCCCCAACCCCACAGCGCGCTTCACCGCGCCGTCCTGGAGCTCCTCCACCAGGATTCTGCAACCCTCTGCCCTCTCTGCGCGCTGGTGCCGCGCGCCATTGCCGAAGCGCCACCCTAGCCCGCGGCCGGCGCCCTCCAACGCCTCTCTGACCTCGCCAAGCGCACCATCGGCATCCCCACGCCTTCCTCCGTCTCCTCTGGCTGGAACCCCCTTGCCCTTTGGCCCCTTGCCGCCTCGCCCTGGCCGTGGTCCACGGCGGAGTTCGTGGACCGGCTCCCTAGCACGGTCTACGGCTCGTGGACCCGGTCCACGGCTGCGTTGAAGAAGCAGCCCCCGCGCGCGCCTGCTTCCAGTAAAGGGAGGAGTTTTTACAGAAAGCCCCTCCGTATTTCATTCGATTCAATTTTAGTCCAAAGTTTTTCAAATAACCCCTGAACAAATTACTACTACAAATTAGTCCCTACCTTTTACATCCAAGCCCCTAAACTTTTCTGTGATTACATAAAAGCCCCTGCTGATCTTTTAATAACCTCAGATTAACCCCTAGTGATGTTCTGAAATTACAAAAAGGTCCCTAAGTCACCATACACATTCAAATCACCGTAACTTTCCAACCGTAAATCCGTTTTCAACGATTTTTGTACCGTTAGAATCATTGTACCAAGCCCCACCTTATCGAATCATCCAAACCCCAATTACTCTCTGATCTTGCTGGTTTTATTATCGATAAGTTTAATCAGAGTTTTAATTCGATTTCTTTTATTAGCTTTTATTGGTTTTTAATACTAATGTTTTAGTGTAATCTATTTTAAGCATAGTTACATACTAGTTATAGTGTACACCTCATCCTGTTAGCATGATTTTGTACCATTAATAGCATGCATTGCTACATAGACCCATATTAGCTCTATGTAGATTAGGTTAGAATTAGAATTACATAATTATTAGTAAAATACTAAATTACCATATATGAATGTTAGAAAATAAGTGAACATGGCTCATAGAAGCATTTTACTATGTATACATACGTATTAGCACCAGAAATTACACACTAGTTCTAGTAACTTGATTATAAATATAAAATCAAGTAATTAATTGTTAATTAATTACTAGCTAATTATAATATCACATATGAGTAGATAATTAAATAATTATTAAGGGCACACATGCATCTGATTTCATATTAGCATACACTAGCGACATGCCACCTGATGTCCTTAATTTAGTAATTAGTATGCGTACCACTTGCTGACTTTAATTTAGTAAATTAAGCATATAGATTAAATTAAATAATTAAATTACCAATCAATTAAGATGACATACAAATACTTGAGAATTAAATAATTAGCCATGACACACTATTCCTCACAACCACATTAACATACTGTCCCTTATGCATTAAGACATTAATTAGTATAGTTAACATATGTTAGTTTTGGTATTTTAATAAACAAATTGAATTAGACGATTAAGCATTGAACACTTAGGATAGCCACCCATATGTATAAATTAGATAATTAATAATGACGTCATGCCCTTCACCACACTTACAGTGACGTCGTCCATTTGGTATAATTGTTTAACTATATAAATGTTAAATTTATCAATTAACCTATAATCATAATAAATTAATACTTATTATGTAAATAAATAAAGTAAATATCTGTGCACCGTATATAGCATCCACATGGCCCACTATCGCGATCACATGAATATGGTTTAGAATGAACCTAGTAATTAATAGCTATATTGTAGTAAATATTGCTAAGTCATGATTAAGCAAAATATGACACATAGAACTCCCATTATGATAGTAAGCGTGTGTAAAAATAAGTTTGGTGGCGTGTGTAAAATAAAGTGGAAAGGGTGATAGTGCAACTGGTGCTAGGTGAAGAAAGGTGTTTTTTGGTTGTGGGGCGGGCTTCTGTGAAGGTGATGTGATAGGTGTTAAGCTTCGGTCTGGTCCACCTGCCGTGGACAAGCGCCGCTCCTGCCATATAAGGACCGGTTTATCGGATCTCAATATAGTAATTTCGTGCAACTACAGAACCTATTTGGGCGAGACTCACTCCACCCCCTTGGTCGTCTACTTTGACCTTTAAGGCAGTCGAGTGGTACACAAGTCGCAAAAGCAGACGTGAGATACTCACGGTCCGGTCTTCTATTACAGCAATAGCCCGCGCTATGAGATCATATGCCCACGGGTATAGCCCTTGGTTTTTATAATTACCCATTTGTGTGGGGTCCCAGAGAGTAGACGTGGATGATCTAGACCCACGGTCTGGTTACGGGAATGTGCTATCGCGTCATCGGGGGCAGGTAAAACCCCTGAGGGATGACCCATGTTAGTATCTTGACGCGGACTTTGCAGACATCTTGATGTGTGTTGGAGTGAACGTTATGCGACTCTGTTGATCAAGAGAAGCATAGCCTGTGGGTACAGTGTACAACCTCTGCAGAGTGTATAATCCATCCGAAATGGTCGTTATCACGGTATTGACACACTGCAGCTTGGGCTCATAATGATTAGTCTCATTATTATCCTTGTTGGAGTGAGTAGGTGTAGGTGCCCGTGTTTTGAAAAGTGTAAGCTGTGTGTCAGAGGACGGCACGGTTGCGTGCCAGCTCTCAGACTAAAACTTGGGTAATGCCGGAATTGATGAACATCGCCCTTAGGACTAACCTACTACAATAAGGACAATAAATATCTTGTGCTCCCTTTTTCAAAGCTTCTGTAGTTACCGCTGCATAAAATGGGCTTTCTGCGAAAAAAAACCTCATAGCCTAATCTTTGCTACAACCAAATATGCATATATATATATACCTCTGCTTAGTGTTAGGGCTTGCTGAATACTTTATATACTCACAGTTTGCAGCTGTAGTTTTAAGCGGAGAAGGTTTGTAGAAGACGACGACGTGCTGGATTTTCGTTCTGCTTTTCAAGTTTGCTTGTGGTTTTGGGTCATGTTTTCCGTTGTTTGCTTCACCTCTAGCTAGTCAACTGGTTTTGGATTGCTTTAATCCTCACCGAGTTGCCGCTAAAGGTCCGGTATTAGGTATATCTTTTTATTCGAAGTATGCTTTTGATATATATCTTGATCCAGAGACCGATACGTGATGCACAATGTATCCCAAAAATAAGGTACGACATAGCGCACAAGTAAGAACCTATCATCTACTGGTCGATCAAAATACAATTATACATGTGGCATCCTGTCCCATGATAATAGAAAAACGTGATATAAAGATTGGAACGCACGTCATGAAAGGTAGAGTGCACTAATGTCAACTACTACTACTGGGTCAACCATAACTCATGTCAACCGCTATTCCGTACTTGCCATTCAGTTATCGTACGCTGGGCCGCTTAGGACTTGATAAGAATGGTGCAATGAAGTATATACGGTCTTTTTTAGAAAAATTTTAAATCGACCACTTGTATGTGTGATGCAATTTAGCATACGTTGGCTGCTTAATTAGGACTTTTAAATCGACAACTTGTATGTGTGTGATGCAATTAGGATACGTTGGCCTCTTGGGACTGGAGAAGAACAAGTCAGTCAACACACAAATGGCATGTGTGATAATTTGAGTATATTGTCATGCACACCACTGCTTGTTTGTCAAGTTAGAGCGTTATCAAACATTTAAATTATAAAAGATGGGTCCCTATGGTTGGATAATTACCACTTGTGGATGAGCCATGATGTATGGAAAGGAGCACATATAGCTTAATTTTCCGCTAGTTGGACCAACTCTCTAAAATCTCCATCGTAATACGTAGGAGTAACTACTCAGCTTTGACCTAGCTATATCTACCACTGTTATGCAAGTTAAATTTTGGACTAAAATTATATGGCTCATGACATGCAAGAAAGAGAGAAAAATAGTAAAGCTTGATTGAACCGTTAATTTTTGACAAAATCAGAAATGAATTTCCATCGAGCAACGCATCACCTACAAACAACTTACAAATTAACTACTCACATCAGAAACTGTCTATGATCGATTGGGTCCATTGTTCACAGGCAATTCGTTTATAAGCAGTGGCGGGCCTAACAGTAGGGTCACATAGGCCTTTGCCCCACTCTTGATCTCAAGAAATCATGAATTTTTCCTTTTATCCCTGTTAAACTAGTCGTTATAGAGTGGCCCGAGTACTTGGGTCATTCTGGGTCCGCAACTGTTTATAAGTATAGCATTGCTCATTTCCGTCAGGGGCAAAACAAACATTTCCGCAAGCGTCGTGGATATATAAACGGAGCTATGCGCTTCAAGTGACCCAGCTGGAAGCAATAGTTGGGTTGCTGCATGCTCTGCTCTCCATGGCGTTCTTAGGTTTACTACTGCTGTTAGACACAGCACTGGTTCACGTTGTCGTCGGTCAGCAGGAAGGTTTGTTTGTTTCTCAGTCCAACGATGCTTGAATCGTACTGTACCAAGCTAGTCATTAGAAGCACATCAGGACGGGCAGCTGATTTCAGAACTGATCTCTCGTTCATGCGTGCAGGATTCTTAAGCATCGACTGTGGCCTTGACGACAAGTACAGCGGCCAGACGGACCAGCGCACCAGCATCTTCTACGTCACCGACGGCCCGTACGTCGACGCCGGCGAGAACCTCAAGGTAGACTCCGAGCACGAGAGAAAGTGGGCCCCCATATACCACACGGTCAGAAGCTTCCCCACCGGCACGAGGAACTGCTATTCGCTGCCTACGAAGGCCGGCGACAAATACCTGGTCCGGCTGGTTGCCGCGTACGGCAACCACGACGGCAGGAACGCCAACTTTTCCATCGAGTTCGACCTGCACCTGGGAGCCAACTACTGGGACACCGTGCTCGTTAACGAATACACCTACGAGGCTCTCTTCGTCGCGTGGGCGAGCTGGGCACCGGTGTGTCTTGTGAACACTGGCCGCGGCACGCCGTTTCTGTCAGTGCTGGAGCTCAGGCGCCTCCCCAGCACGCTCTACCCGCCTCTGACGGCCAGCCAAACCATGCTCCGGTATGACCGGAGAAACATGGGCAGTACATCTAGTATCACCCGGTAGGTTCATTAATTTCGTACATATATACTATTTGCATTTTCGTTAATTAGAAAATGGGCAGTACAACATCTTATTGGTAGGTTCATTAATTTCGTACATATATAGTATTTGTATTTTTGTTAATTACTCCCTCTAATTTTAAATTATTAACACCGTTGACTTTTAATATCAACTTTGACAATTCATCTTATTCAAAAAAAATTGTTTTAATGTGTAATTTTATTAGTTGTTATTTAAATACCACTAATGATAAAGCCAATAGTAGCAAAAGTTTCCATATTTAAACAAATTTTTTAAATAAGACGGATGATCAAAGTTGATGTAAGAAGTCAACGGTGCCAATATTTTTAAACTAAAGGAAGTAGAAAACATAGGCCCTGTTTGGAAACATTCTCTCAGCCACGTTTAGTTTATAATCTAAGCGAAGATTTTCTCGCTTCTTGCTTTTCTCTTTTCGTAGTTCAAATCTCTAGAGCGGTCAGCAGAAGCGAGAATAAGCAGGACGTTTGGTGGGGATTATCGCTTATTTCAATCGGTAAGTCGCTTATAAGCAGAATTAAACACAGCCTATAGTCCAACTCTTTTGGCCTTGATTAGGACCATCGTTTTTAATAGTTCATCCTAGGGTTTAATAAATCATTTTCATACCTCTTGCACCCTGGGCTAGGGATTTACGTGAGTATGCTCACAAGCACACATCTACTTCAAATTCCGGTAACCCTCAAATACTCTTAAAATTTATACTAGATGTGGCTCTTGCAGGTACGCACATGCATCCCTACCCTAGGGTATAATAGATCATTCATAATTATTACTCCATCCTAGAATATATGTCGTGCTAGACTTCATCCATATCAGTCGGTCCCAAAATTTGAAAAGTACAGTACTATTTTTAGGGGATCAAATTAATATCATTAGATTCATCCTAA
The DNA here is from genome assembly GCA_001602295.1 of Zoysia matrella. Taxonomy (NCBI): domain Eukaryota; kingdom Viridiplantae; phylum Streptophyta; class Magnoliopsida; order Poales; family Poaceae; genus Zoysia; species Zoysia matrella. Next base: position 74,293 of record BCLG01001761.1, read on the forward strand.
AATCTATTTGTAGAATATATTTGGGGGCACCTGATGAGCCAGGATTGCTTATATTTAGGGATGGAGGAAGTATTACTATATTTATAACTTTGATAAAATATAACTCTTATTGATTTTGATAACTCCTAAAATGGCACTTATTTTAGAGCAGAGGGAGTACATATTAATTTTAAAAATACAATCAGTTTTCATCGATCTGTTGGTTACATATCCATAGGAAAAATCTTGCCCATTCCAGTAGGAATCTCTAATTTTTCTAATTATGAAAAATGTCTCAAGAATCATTGATGCTACACATACACGATTGGCCAGGTAAAAAGGCAAAGGAAAGTTCAAATTAGTCCCCTCAACTTTGTCCTGAGTCTAGATAAACCTCATACAATCATTCATTTAATCTCATCATTCTAAAACCTGGAGCAGTTTACACATTTTCTCTAAAAAAGTGATTAATGATTAATTTGATACAAGCCGTTACAAATTAATAAAATTTGAAACATACCATCATGGTCCACATGTTATTGAAATAGGTAGTCCCACCTACCACTGAGACGGTAATGGTACATTTCAAAGCCTTCAAAATTGTAATGGTATAGATCTTGTAAGTTTTACTGACTTACCAGATACTCAAAGAGAGTAGGACTACATTACTAGTCATAATTTGTGAATGACTGTTGAGTCTTCCAAATGCATTCTCGGGGGAAAAAAAATCGTTCGGCACCGGTGCCACGTAGCACCGGGTCTCAACATTAATCATTGGTGCTAATGTTAATTATCCATGTTAACATAGAAACCAAAGTTAATATCCGGTGCTACGTGGTACCGGTGCCACACAATTTTTTTCCACATTCTCGAGCTGTTGTGCTGCTTTGCTCTAACGCAGCTCAGGCTCCTTATTTACCATTAACAAGTAATATAGTTATTCCTTACTTGCCACTGAAAAAATAAAGTTATTTATTTGTCATTGATTGGATTTTTCTTTCCTTCCATGCTACTATCCTAGGATCTAAAAAGGACATTATAAAGACAGGTCAGCTAAAAGCTAGATGTCCATCAGCACAAAAATCGGCATAAAAGTACAATAAACTGTATTAAAAAAAGGTGAATCAGGAAATAAAAATAATAATTCAGTGGCAAATAAGGAATTTATTTTTGTTTCCAATGCCAATGAAGGAACAACTATATATTTTATGGTGAAAAAGGATTTCTCTCTTTTTTTATTTGATGGTCCAAAACTCTTATATAAGGTAAGTTTTGTTCATTTTTCATGAAGTGAAGATGAACTTTGAGGAGAACCATATGCTTTTATTTACTTTACCATTTCAATTATTGTTTTACGTTACTATATTATTTGTGTTCTATAGTATCTTTTAGATAAGTCTTCTAATATTTTGAAACTGTTTATGAATTTGTTATATTATGTTCTTACCTAGCATAGTTAGATGCTCGAACTGTGAAATTTATCACTATTCCTCTAACATAAACCATCATGTGTTTTGGATTTTTTTTCAAAATGTTTTGTGACGTTTTATAGAACAAAATATTCAAGGAGCTGGAACAAATAAATTGTATTAATAAAAAAGTTTTTGAAATCATTTTACAAATAATATCTGCATTTGTAAAATTAATCAATTATATGTCTGGAACAAATCAGGAACCATAAAGTTGGGCCTGTGTGTGAATATTCGTAATATTCTTCTTGAAAGTTGATCCATTATGAATGTATTCAGATGGTCAGATCTAAAATACAAAAAAATTATGATACATCCCGATTTGCGTGGATCATTATCTGAACAATGAATTTAGGGTCACCTGTTTTCATTCAAAAGGAAAC
>BCLG01001761.1:79632-95067 GCA_001602295.1 Zoysia matrella
TTCTTTTCAGCTACTAAGCTTTTTCTAAAACTTCTCCTCAATAATTATCCGGTCTTTATTGGATAATTTTTATGGTGCATTGGAATACCAAGATATTTAAAGGGCAATCCACCGTTCTTACATCCAAAGAGTTGTGCATATTCATGTGCAGACTCTTTAGCTTCACCATAACAAAATAACTCACTCTTATGATAAATAATCTATGTTGCTAAATAATCTAGGTTAAATGTACCATATGGTAGCATGCATCAAATCTACTGTAATTTTTTAGTTTCATCTTTTGTTTCGATTGCAGAAACTGTACTTGCCGATTAAATATGATAAATGCGGGAGAGCTTTCATGGCACGTATTTGACATAACTGCCTAATTTTCCAAAACTCGAATATTGAATTACTCTTTCTAGTTATATTCCTCATATTTTATAAAAATTGGTCTAACAACAAAATAGTATTTGTATATAGTTTTGACCAAAATGCCTCTAGCAATTTTGAATGGCATGTATGAATGAGAAAATTAATCGATGAAACACTACAGACTAGCTGATTGTGATTATCTTTCATAGGAACCATACATGTGGCTTCTCGTCGGGATCACGTACCCCGGGTAGCCAACAGATCGCATTTCAACGGGCGAAAGTCGGGGGTCGGGCGGCACGGGTTCCAACCCCTCAGCGATGATCTACGGCAGCCATATCTTGGCCGCGTAGGGGCGCGAAGACCCCGGCCTCCGGAGATCGACCTCCGGGAGCGAACCTCAGGAGGTAGGTACCGCGTTATGGTATATTTACTCTGGTGACCAGCTGCCATCCGTCCCGACGAGACAAGACGAGATTCACCACGGCGACACTCCAGCAGAAAGCTGCGACGGCTGCCAGACACGACGGGACAGCACTGTAGCCGGCGCGGTGGCGCCAGACGAGCATCATTGTACCCGCCGTCGCGCACGACGCGACGGGTCATGACCACGCTGGACGGAACGAAATGATGGCGACAACGACGGAAGGCCCACCTGTCAGCGAGACGACAGGATCGCGTAGGGCCTATTACCTGTAACCTCAGGGCCCCCTCCTATATAAAGAGAGGCTCGGGGAACGATAGAGACAACGGTCGAACACCACCACAAGCAACAGCCACAAACACACGGAAGACAAACTTGAGCTCCATCAGAACCTGGGGATCCTTGCACCTTTCCGAGCAAGCAACCCCATTCACCCACGTTCTGAGTCCTCCCGCGAAGAGAGGAGCCCATCTTGTAACACAATCCTTGAGATAATCCGTTCTCTGAACGTAGGGTATTACACCGTTCGATGGCCCGAACCAGATAAAAATCCCCTTGAGTCTACCTCAGATTAGGCCATATCGAATCCGAAAGCATACCATCCTCACGATCGTATATTTACTGTGTCGGTGGTTCGAACGCCGACACTTCTATCTCGGTATCCCCTATGATTAGTTTAATATAATTGAGTGATAATTTATGAATCATACTGCAGTTTTAATAACCTAGATTTCAATATATTCCATTCAAATATAGTTTTAATTAAGTGCACATATGTTTTTGTCCTTTCTCACTATATGGTTGTGCAAAATTTCAGGGATTTGTCGCATAACAGCTTAAGTGGTTCAATACCTGATTCCCTAACAAGCTTATCCTCTCTGCGAGTTCTGTAAGTGGATTTATTTGTTACATCTTACCACCTTACTATGAACGTTACTCCGTACCAATAGTATTTCACTTTTTTTCGCAGGAACTTGTCTGGCAACCATCTAAGCTCTGATTCCTTATGTAAAAGTTATGATGGATCACTCATTGTCAGGTTTTGATTTTCTTTTTAAATATTTCATTTTTAATTAAATGTACTTTTGAATTTTAAGATTGCATCTCTTATTGTGATTTCAAACAAGATATTTTCTCCTTGAAGAAATTAAACGCAGACCATGGTTCTCTTATGTAATTTCAGATACGACTCAAATGGAGATAATAAATGCACCAGACTACCAAGCCGCCAAGCTCACCATCAATACCTAAAGTGGCTATCATCGCTGTTTCAGTAGTGGTTCCTGTGCTGCTAGTGGTTATCCTTTTTCTTATAGTATGTTTCATATGCCGAGAGAGAAGAAGAAGAAAGCCTAACAATGGTTTGCATCTGATTTTATCTATCCTATATATAATGGATATATAATGCTTCAGTTTATAACACTCGGCCTTTTTTATAAATCTGATTGTAGTGCAACAATTTTCCACATATGAATCTGAAAGAGATACACAAGTTGAGAATTCTCTCGCAATTGGGAAAAGTAAAACCAACGAGAATCGCCGGTTCACGTACAAAGAGCTGGAGAAGTTCACAAACAATTTCGAAAGGTTCATAGGACAAGGAGGTTTTGGGCCTGTGTACTATGGCCGTTTAGAAGATAATACAGAGGTTGCTGTCAAAACGCGCTCTGAATCATCGTCACATGCCCTTGATCATTTTTTGGCTGAGGTAACAAATTGCATTCCGCGGAGAAAAGTTCAATGATGATTTTGAATTTTGCAACTAATATACTTTACAATATTCTTTTTATATCTATTTGTTCATAGGTTGAAAGCTTGACTAAGGTGCATCACAGGAATATAGTGTCCTTGATTGGTTACTGTTGGGAGAAAGACCATTTGGCGCTGGTTTACGAGTATATGTCTCAAGGCAGTCTTTTCGATCGCCTGAGAGGTTTGCCTATCGCAATCTTTTTGAGTAGTTGGCGACTTTAAAAGATTTCGTCTGATATTTGGGAAAGAGTAGTTAATTGGTGCCCGGGGGAATCTGACATCCTGTTTAGAAAAGAAAAGGAAAACTTGATGATGTACAACATTTTCCAATAATCTCTCCGGTTCAAAAAGGAAGTCGTTTAGGACAATATTTTGATCAAATATTAGAAATATAAATCACAAATAATTTTTAACTTATTAAGTTTAGAAATATAAAAATCATATGATTAGATTTATCTCAAAAAATACTTTCTTGAAAGTATAAATATGTTGCTTTTTAACAAATATATTTATAATACAATTGAAATCTAAGTTATGTTTTGGAGCTCGTATCATTGTCCAAAATGACCTCCTTTGTGAACCGAAAGGAGTATATACAAATTGTAAAAGATAAATTTCATATTTATTGGAAAATTAATAACATTTAATCAATTTATTGAAAATGTCATGCGAAGTGGTTGAACTAACAGTTTTGTTCTGTTGAAAACTTGAAGGTAAAAATGCCCTTGCTGGAACCCTGAATTGGGGGACACGTGTACGAATAGTACTCGAACCTGCACAAGGTATGGTGCAATAAAATAGTACAGTTTTCATAAGCAAATCCTCCATGATCCTCTCTTTTATTTTAATAATAATTTGATATCCTTGTGATTTGTATATATTTATAGGCCTCGATTATCTGCACAAAGGTTGCAGCCCACCCATAATTCACCGGGATGTGAAAAGCAGCAACATCCTCCTGGGTCAAAATCTGCGAGCTAAAATAGCGGATCTGGGACTTAGTAAAACTTATCTTAGCGATACACAGTCTCACATGTCAGTCACTGCAGCTGGCACAGCGGGTTACATGGATCCACAGTATGTCCTTCCCTGTGTACACTGCATTTTTTTTTTGGCTTTAATTTGTACTTTTCTATGTAAATCATAATCAAGCATATGAATTTTCAAAAACCATGAGAAATAAATTGAATAGAACTAGTGCCATTACATGTGCTACATCCATTCCAAAATATAATCATTTATAGGTTTTTTAAAAGTTAAACTTTTTTTTTAACTTTGACCATTAATTATGAATAATTGATGATGTTTTATCATTTATAAATCATTTTACTAGATTTACCATGAAATAAACCTTCAATTATGTAATTCTTTATATTAGAAATTATTTAACTTTTAAGATATTATTAGTTAAAGTTAAAAGAATTTAACTTTGACCAAATCTAAAAATGCTTATGTTTTGGAATGGAGTGAGTAACATGTTTTCATTTCACGTGATTGGGATATTCTAAGTCTCTAAGATGAGGCCTGTCAGTTGTCGTTTTTGTCCTTAACGTTCTTGCTGTCTATACAGGTACTACCTCACTGGAAGGCTCACTGAGAGCAGCGATGTGTACAGCTTCGGAATTGTTCTGCTGGAGGTAGCCTCGGGCGAGCCTCCAATGGTATCAGGCTATGGCCACATTGCTCAGCGTGTTAGGCAGATGATTGCCACAGGTGACATCAGCTCGGTTGCCGATGCACGGCTTGGCGGCGCCTACGACATCAATTCCATGTGGAAGCTGGTTGACACCGCTATATTATGCACGGCAGAGACTCCTCAACGGCCAGCGATGGCTGTCGTTGTGGCACAGCTGAAGGAGAGCCTTGCTCTGGAGGAGGTTCGCGAGGACACTAGCACCAGTCCCAGCCGGGGGTCTGACATACCACCTATGGCATCGACATTTGCTCCAATGGCAAGATGAAGCGGTACCACTACCTAGGACCTACACCATGATCGGTTCATACCTGCGCCTTGATCGGGTCATCGGTGATGGGCCTGTACTGCAAGTCTACAACGGTTTAAGTTTCTTCTTGTCACGTGTGGCACACTGTTACTTGTTATTGCATCTTTGTGTGTTGTTTTGAGTAGCAAACTGTTTTGTACTTGAGTGCGTGAGCAATGAGGTTTTGTTAAGTTTGCAGCTTCTCCGGATGCTGCGAGCTTAATCCATGCCTCTTTCTCCATTTGTCTTCTGTATTATTATTGTTTCAAAAGCTTATCCTATCTAAGGTAATAACGAAAACCTTTGGCTAAAACATACAATGAAGCAATGGTTGGAAAGTTGTGCCTTTATGCAGGCCTAAGATTCCGGGCCCGAGGCGGATCTAAAAGTCGAGGCCTTATATATAAAAATTAAAATTGCTTATTTATAAGGATTATCATTATCAATATAAAAGTCATTCAAAAATAAAATATTCATCTAATTATTTGTACATATTACCTTAAAAGTTTCCTCTAACATTTCTTGCTGCGAATTCGCTGATGATGCTATCGATGTCAACCTCATCCAATAATTTTTTCTCAATACTTTCTAGTGGACATGATGTTGCTGAAAATAAAAAAAAAAGTTAATCATGAGGGAAGCAGTTTGCACAGGGTTTAGATTAGGGGGCCAAATTGTATGCACGTGCATCACCTTGATTTACAAAGTGACGTACATCAAGTTATCAACCGATCAAGGCTCCTGGAAAGTAGAATCCCTTCACACTCCTGCGTATAAATAATAATAAAAAGGTCAAGGCCAGCTAAAATGTCCAATCCAGCACATTGCATGAAAACCGATCGGGTTTTCATTATTTTCGGCAAAATCGGTTCGGTTCGGTTTAATATACCGGTGGGTTTTAGTTCGAAAACCGCAACGGGCACTGTACCGGCTAACCGGCGGCGAGAAACAAAACCGGCACTGTGCCTGTGCTGATTTGATGTGCAAACCTGATTTACAGAGCAGGATGCTCGCGGCAGCCAGCCAGCAGAGCGTGAGTGGCAGCGCGTTCGATCGCTTAGGAGAACGGAGGCGAGCCTGGCGAAGTGGCGAGCGCGATCGCCGGTCGCACGCCGCGGCGCAGGCAACTGGCGGCGTAGGTCACGAGACGCAGGACCAGGAGTCCAGGGGAAGGGCGACAGGAGAGATAGGCAGGCTGGCCGCAGGCCGCAGGCGGAGCAACCAGGCCCATACAACCATGCGTACAAAGGATAAAGGAAATACTAATCACGAAAGCTGAACCACCATGACCCATAGATAAATAAGCTTTATATATCCTTAATACCTGTACGTATACAGTACATACTATGGGGTGGGGCCCTGGGCGGCCGCTCCCCCCCCCCCCCCCCCACCAGGGCGGCCCTGCTTTTATGTCTCCTTATGTACTTCATTTGATTTATATGCTTGTTCTTCGATGATGCTACTGTTTTTTTATGGTTCTGCGTGATTACAAATGCAGCTACCTCATACTTATAATCTTTTGCGATTGTTTCATTCGAATACTATTGGAGCTTTTGATGGTAGATTGGTAGAGCAATTTATTTTATTGTTTTAATGCGACTATTTCTATGATGTTTAGTTTTAAAATTATTGTGATTATTATTTATACTTATGTTAATGATTCATATGTTGTGTGAACTAGTTATCCTTCGCGATGTTAACCCAGGCTGCACAAAATTTCAGGGTCCGCCACTGTACTCATGTATTTACGATAGTTTCTAGACTATTTTCAGGTTTGTGCAAATATTAGAGAAGAAAGTGTTCACAGGTTTGTGCAACGCACATCTGCTCTGGTTGCTTTTTTTGGGGGAAACTGGATCTGCTCTGTTCTGTGTTAGAAGTATGGTTCAGGTTCAGCATGAGCTATGCTACTTTTCATCGATCTGTGACAATGATATAAAGGCCCGAGTTTTCTGCTACGTACAGCAAAGGTTGAATAGGTTGTATTCTTACTTGATTTCATGGTTTATTGAGCTCATTTGTTTTCTTTCGATGCTTAATTTTCACCTGGATTACACTTCAATGGACGACAGTATTTTCACCCGAACTTTCAAGATATTTTCCAAGCGCCATGATCCAACCACCTGACCCTGTGATACGATGATAGACATTCCAACCAGAACTAATTATATGTAGTCTATCAGATCTAATTATTCTATTTGAGCCGAAGTCCACCGGCTTCCTATGTTTTCAAAGCATACGAAGTTGCCAAAAGAAACAGGAGCAGGTATTGGGATTACACAGAAATTGTTGGTGCAAATAACCACAATTATCCCAAACTTGAAGCAAGGCGCCACGTGCAGTACAAGAAAAAAAAAATTCAAGAATCGGCATTGTTTCTAAGAAACCTGAATGCAATATTCTAATCCATGATTCAAGAACTGGGGTACATAATATAATCCGCTAAGATAAAATATACTACGTACTAGGTCCACGATTCTGTGATCGGACAACAATGTAACCACCAACTTCCCCTTTCTACCCCTGAAGCCAATCTATAACGTGATTTCACCAGGAAAGCTTCCGCAGCATTCGCAATAGTATGATTACTAAAACAGATACCTCTCACAGCTTGCCCTTGCTACGTGATGTAACATTCTTTGCGACCTCAGCTATCTCCTCAATTTGACTGTCCACAAGCTCATTCAACTGCTGCTCCTGGGTCTTGAGATCTTCTGGCTGCTGCTCAACTGTTTGGTCATCGTCATCTCCACCTTCCTGTGTCCAGTACACAGCAAATGATGCCTCCTCATTGAAACTACTTGGCATCTGCACAAGACGTTTCCCATTGGTTCCAGCTGCACCGCCAAGTATTTCACCCTTTATGCGGTCGTATATGCAGGCCCTGAAGTTGTCCATACTCTTACGGTTTTTAGAGTCAAGATTTAGATAGATCAGAATTTCCCAGCATCGCAGGAACTGTTTCTTGTTTATCTTCAGCTTCTGCCGAACAGTCTCAGTCAAGTCAGCTGGTGGAACCATCCTCAAACTGTGAGTCCTTTTTGACAGGTTGGACTCTTTCAGAGACGAGACCATGGCACAGAGAGCTGGCTTGATTAGATCAAATGTGAGAAGTCGGAGGCAGTCAATGGATGAGCGCACATACTGCAGGTAATCAGAAGGATCTTCTATGGTTATGTCATATATGTTCTCAGATTGTGCGATATAATTGATTGACTCAAGAAGACGGCGACCATGTCCTTCACCCTGATAAGGCGGCAAGACCAGTATCTGAGAAAATAAAGAAAACTCATCAGAAAATCCACCAGCAAGATCAAAAACTTTTGGACTACTTCCAAAACATTTAGTTCCGACTTTAAAAACTGGAAACACAGGCGGAATGGGTGAAACAACAAAAAATATAGCCCAGAGGCACCAAGGAACAACTTCAAGGAAATTGACCAAATATTGAACAACTAGATACTACACAAGAAGCAATGCATAGATGTAAGAGGGACAACCTGGCTAATTCTCAAGCGAGTGCTCTCAGGGTACCCAAAAAAATTATGGACAGCTGCAAAGCCTAGCAATTCAAATTTTGAAATGGGTGATTCCTCTATTGTCTTCTTCACTACCAGAAGCAATTCCCATCCATGTTCTCCAATATCGATAGGTGTGGAACCTAGAATACAGTGATATTAGAATGAGAAGTTCCCAGTAATCTGACAGCTACTTTTTCAAAACCTACACTTACCTTCAACCAGAAGCAGAACAAGCGGCACCAGACGAGAATAAAGGAATGCAGCAGCACCTTGGAGTTCAACTCGAACAATCTGGGAAATGAAATATAAAACAATGCTAAACAATAAGCAAAATATAAACTTCCAGGAGAAAAAGTATATAAAAACCATAGACAAAATTCAAAATTTTAAATATATAAACCATATAAATTTTGACAAATTAAGCAACTGAGCACGATATCCATCAATAAAACACTCCTAGATTGATGACAATTTGAAACAAGTATTATTCAATAAGCTAAAAATCGAAGAGCATAGTTTACAGTAAAATAAGTGTTGCAAACATACCAAAATAACAAATGCAATAGAATGAGAGGACTACCTCAACTGCTGGATCTGATTCACTTGAGCCATCATGTTTAATGGCACTACCATTTGTCACCACATCTCTAGCAATACGGAAAATTAACAAATTCCTGCTTCCTGAATCAACAAATAATAATGCTGTGTCGTGCTACTTTCAAGATACAAGAGTACCTGATATTTTGGCATTCTTTTGAAAAGGATTGCAGAAATTCCTCTTTATCTACCAAGTTTTCTCCAAATATATTCTGTCAATGAATAAAAGAAGCTTAAGAAATAGAAAACTACATACTCCCTCCATTTTGCAATTGTTGTTGTTAGGCCAACAATTCTAGTTCAATCGATATGCAGACCCTGAGAATAGGACAAACCTGAAGAATAGGCTTTAGGTCAGTTATTCCTTTCCCTCCCTGGAAGATAACAGTAAATTGTTCATTAATGTCTTAAGAAAATTAGGAAATATTAAAATTACAGTACAACTGAATACACATCAACTGAAATTTAAATCTGAATTGCACCTCTCAAAAAAAAAAAAGGTAGCTACTACTACCACTGTTCCAAATTGATGTCCTTAGCAAGTTGAACTTACGGATCGAGCCAATGGAACCGCTCCCTGGTGGTTTCACAGTTTTCGTGAAAACCAGAAAAACCGCTCGATGAGGATGTTAGATAAACCTTGTGTTAGTTTCCTCTCAGTTTCAGTTTCTATCGAGTCTGTCAGTAGATAGGCAGTTAGTTGTTGATTGGGTAAAGTCAGTTAGCTCGAGTAGCAGCATGAACTCTGTTAGTCATGGCCGCAGGTCAGACAGCCACTATGGCCGGTTTAGTAGGCACTATGCAACATTTCCACGCCATTTCGCCATGTTTTCAGTTAGTTACATATTGCCATACAATAAACAGAAAACACTGCAGCTCCTGTAGCGCCGAAATACATCTCTACTAGTTTCGGTTTTCCTCATAGGTTTGAGACGGTTTCCTGAGTGGATGCCATTACTCATTGACCAGTCCAAGAAATGAACATTGAAGGTAAAACAAACTCAAAGCCATTAACTGACAGATGACAATACTGTAACTGTAAGATAACTCGACAGTTCGGTTTGAAACAGCCTTGTGTTTTTCATTGACATTTTTTTTATCTGACAGTAGATAGCCTTTTGTTTCAGACAGTGAGACAGCAAGCGGCAATTGCAGATAATAACAGTGCAAAAAAGCATCTTCATGGACTGTCGACTTATTTGTCAGTAGACAATATTGTTCAGCTAATAGTAACAAATTAATTGCTCTTTTTCTTTGACTCATGATACCTAATTATAACAAATTATCAAAATATTTTCTCCAAGTAACCAGCACTCACATCAGATGCTTCAGCAAATGAAATCTCAGCATATCCATGGAACGATAGAGCACTTATCCACACATTTATCTGTAACAAACAAATATACCCGATACAAACATGTCATTTCCATTGAATAATACAAACATCTCAAACTTAAGAAGAATCTGCTATATAAGCAATAAAATTAGGAAGAATCTGCTATCGAAATAGTAGTTACTTTGTTTACCTTAAGATTTCTGTAACCGTATATCTTTCCATCTTCACCAAAAAAATGGTTCAGGTCAAATGGTTGAATAGAGTTGCTGTCTTCTGAGCCAACCTCATCAGGACTCCTTACTGTGATAAGCAACAGTAAGAAAAATTAAGGATCAGAATAAACAAATTAACAAGATTATGGTTCCATTGAGTGCAATCAGTTCTAATTTCAGCTGGTTCAGTCATGCAACCCGAAAAAGCAGTGTTTCAAATTTTGATGTTTGCTTGATGATAAATAGATTTTAATGTTATTAGTGGATTAAAGGACAAGTATCAACGATAAGTGAGAAACATCTGCTAAAACTGCAATATGTAGTGAACTAGCGAAAGTAATTCATACCCAGAAACACTTTCATACACTCATTTGCCTCAACTCCAGCATCTGTACCACAGAAGGAAATGGAAAATGACTTTGTCAGTATCCTATACATGCACGTCCAAAGATGAAAACAAAAGTAATACACGTAAACTTAATCTGAAGATTCTGAATGTTGAGCACCCTTTGTAGCACCAACACAGCTACAAAAGACTGATGGCTCCTGTTTCTGGAAGCCAGTAACATGCCAGTAATCTGAACCTGTTTCTGGAAGCCAGTAACATGCCAGTAATCTGAACCTGTTTCTGGAAGCCAGTAACATGCCAGTAATCTGAACCATGTTGAGCATGTCTGCGGAGAAAAAGTGTTCCCCATGTCCAATGCATATGTTGACCCCTTCAACTGGACAAAAGCTGGACATAGTATGCAATTTCCAAGTTGACAACAGACAAAGCTTCCCCAAACCGCTGTAACTATCCGAAACCTCTACAATCAGCATATCAGGGTCTACGCTATGAACATCCAGATCAACTGCTCCACATGCATTTCCATACAATGTGCACCTCACAAACAGAAAGTTAAGCAAACCGGCCTCATCTAAATCGCATCAAAACACTCAAAGCTCCGCTCCTTACCCAACTTCGACAGGCCAACCCCAAGTGAAATCGCCAAGCCAGAAACTGAAAAAAGAAGATGCCAGAGCACAGCAAGACAGCCACCGCACCACAACGCTACTAGAACCTAAACGGCCACAGGACTCGCCGCCTGGCACACGAATCGAGCAGCATAGAGGGGGTGGGTCGAGTCTCGTACCGATGCCGGAGAAGCCGACGCGGCGGCGCTTGTTGGGGTCCGTGGCAGCGGCGGGGTCGGAGCCCTTCTGCTTGAGCGCCATGGGCAGCCGAGTCTGGACTCTGGAGGCGTGGAGTCGGGGCGGGGGCGGGAGACTAGGGTTTAGAGAGTTTGGGGGAAGCTGGAGAGGCGGGAGAAGGAGGCGGGAAAAAATGGGTAGTCGCTCGCAGCGAGGGCGGCAAAGGCCGGGCCGGGCTGGGGCGGTGAACCAGGTCAGGGGCGGATTCGTCAATAAAAAAGAATGGTGCTTAGGGGTAAGACAGGATGAAATGCGAAACAAGAAGAAAGCAAAAATGTTGCGGTGAGCGTGGATCGAACACGCGACCTTCAGATCTTCAGTCTGACGCTCTCCCAACTGAGCTATCCCCGCTTAGTTGCGTAGGGTTCGAAAGTTTTATATATTATATTTGTTAAATGGATGACAAAGATCTGCTTTTGAACCTCAAAACTTGTGCTCTGCTCTCGCTCGCTGCCTATTTCGACAAGATGCTACACTTCTTCAAAAGCATCTTTGTGCATGTTGTTCTCAAGTTGCTTAGTCTTTATTGGCCTACTAGTTCCAGAAACAGTATCTATTGTCGACCACCTTCCATATGAAGTTGGACAGCTTTTGAGGTGTGTATGACCGATCGAATGTCCTCGATGGTCATTCTCTGTGCTGGACTTTGTCAAGCATCATTAGCGGGTTTTAGTAGTATAATATATTAAGAGTTGTCGATGAGATATTTTATCTTGTAAATATCAATTACTTACGAGGTTAAGATAAATTGCAAGCTTCATAAACTAATTCCATGGTGCATTTTACTATGAATTGAAGTTTCAACTGATTTATATCGCCTCTTTTAAGAAAGGACAAGATAGATTTATTTCTGGATAGTAAATATAGGAGAAATGGTCTAAAGATGAACGATTCTCCTCGACAAGTATAACCGACTCGGTTAGCATCCAACGGTCACCCGACCTTCTTCAACCTCTAGACAGGAGCTAATTTGTCTCCCGTACGAACGTAAGTTGCATGTATGCCACCTGCCTGCTGTTGCCTTCGATGACATCCCTACCGCTAGGTTCGCGATTGCCGCCATGCTTACCCTCTCCACTTCGAGTCAACTCTACCTCCATTTTAGCATTTCGCCCATTCTCGACGCCGCCATTAGCGTCTCACCCCCACCGCCTCGTCGGTGACCGTCACTAGACGGGCCATTGCTCCAGCCCTTCCACTAAGCCCAAAGGTAACCATAGATCCTAAAAACCAACTCAAGGTAGCCATGGATTCACCAAAAAAAGGTAAGTTCCCAACACGTGAGAGCTTACAGGTGTCGTCCACAGGATGCAGGAACCATCACCATTTCAGGCAGTACCTGTGAATCAGGAGGTGCGGTACAGAAACCGTGGACTAGCACGCAGGGCCACCAAACATTCTCGAAACATTTCCCGGAGCCCACGCAACAACTCACAAGCTTCTGCTGTGTTACTGCTGTAGTGATCTGCCCGACTGTGCTCTCCCGTCACTCGTCAGTTTCTTTTGGTGCCGCAGCGTGTGAAGCCGCCCCTCCCCTCCTCCTCCTCGCCCCCCGCACCGCGCTGTTCGCCGGCGGCGAGCGATGGATCGGCGGTCCGACATGCGGTTCGCGCTCTCCGAGGTGAGCACCACCCCGCTCGCCATTACTTCCCCATTCCACTTGTTCCCCGCACAGCCGCGCGCGGTGGTCGGACTTTCTTCCGCTCAGAGCGGCGCCCCTCTCCTGGCTTAGTGGTTGGACTATTGGTTTTCCGAAAATACGAATCTTTTGAGGATGGTTGGGTGCTCCTGGGGGCAAGATCGTTCGAGTGCCTTCCTGATGCGTTATCTGCGGGGTTTTGCCTTTCCCGAGCCTTCCTTTTCGAATTCATCGGCCGGCGTACTGAGCAATGGAAAAATTGTATCTTTCGGAAGCGAAATTTTTTCGGGTTCCTATGGGTCGTGTAGATACCTATTCGCGATCGCATTTTTCAGGTTTTAACGTCGAGCGTTCGGAGGATTATTTGCCGGATTGATGTTTTCTTATTATGCATGTAAGCGTTCGGATGATTATTTGTCGAGCATTCGGATGATCATTATGCATGTAAGCGTTGGTTCTTGTTTGCATCGCGGATCGCTCAGTTCTTGCTTGGGCGGATCGGAATTTGTAAACTTTTGATGGACAATGCTATGCTGATGTTTGGTTTATTAGGCAAGTGATGCACAAATGGTAGGAACAAATGCTGTTTAAGGTGATCAATTCGTACAAAATGCATTGTTTGATTATTGCATTGCTGTAATGTGAAACGCACTTCGTGTGGTTTTGAAAAAAAATTATAATTAGAAAATTGTGCCAGAAAATTACCAACATGTGAGCGCTCATCGTGTTTCTTGTGGTATCTGATATGATTCAGAGTGGAAATAAGGTAGTAATGTACTATCAGATTATTGTTCCCTGGGCATTTCTACTATGATAATGATAAAATTTTACTCCACATGCAGCCCAATTGAGAATTGTGATCCCAACTTGTGGGAAAAGAACAGTTTGATGATCGTC
The DNA here is from genome assembly GCA_001602295.1 of Zoysia matrella. Lineage (NCBI taxonomy): Eukaryota > Viridiplantae > Streptophyta > Magnoliopsida > Poales > Poaceae > Zoysia > Zoysia matrella. The sequence goes on from BCLG01001761.1 coordinate 93,541, forward strand.
ATTTGTTTTTATTTCAGTGCAATGTGGAGGTACTGTTTATTCAGGACTGTTAGGTTGTATGCCATATCGCACAATGTAGGTCAAACCTCCTTTGAAATGCGGAAAATTTTCTCATTTCCTATGTTTTTTCTGTGAAATTCCTGTAAGATTTCTGTGAAATTCCTGCGTTTCAAAGGAGGCCTAAATTGCTTATCCTATTAAGTGTGCCCACTTTTGCTACGCAACACAAGTTTGTCAATACACCATATTAATATGAATGGAGCTGTTGTTACATGTAGGTTTATAGTGTTTATGCAACTAATTAGTCATATTTTCCCGGAACATCTTAGTGTCTATACAGTTATGGTTCATGCTAGTTGTGCCTCTTTGTATCTACCATGACAACCTAAGAATACTCTGTGGTTCAGATTGCAAGGATGGAAAAGTTGGCTGCTGATGGACAAGAGTAAGTCCTGGCTTACAGTTTCTGCCATAAGCTTGCAAAGGAATTTAAGTAAGTCACATTGTTACAGGGAGTTATTACTGCCCTTTTATTAGAATTTTTTTTTTGTAATTTCCACTAGAATCTCATAAGGAAATTGGTGTATCTTTTATTGCTCGTATGTAAGCATGATTTCTGTTATGTTATTGCTTCTTGGCTTGTTCATTGTACTGATATATGTGCTGTGAAACTGTAATCCTTTCCTTTTAGTTTTTAAACCTTTTTTTTACATATAATAATTTGGCTGTGATTCTTCTGATTTTTTTAATACACTTTATGCTTTTTCATCTAGTCATTCTGCAGGCCGAGATGGAAGTAGAGCCTTACAGGCTTCAGGGGTGATAATATCTTGATATGTCCCATGTTTTGCTGACTGTGAACTAGCATGACATCTCTTCAACAGGTTCAAGGATGGTTCCTTACTAAATTTCCACAATCAACCAGTAAACTTGCTTGTTTACCTACTGCTCCTGGAGAAAAATCTTCTGAAGCTTTAGCTTCAGAATTAAACGTGTCTGTTTCTGAAGAAAAAGCTTCAGCCTCAGAAGTAAATGTCTTAATTTCTGGAGACAAGGCTGCAGCTTCCGAAGAAAGAATATTGCCTCTCAATACAAGTGTTTCAAACAACGAAGATGGGGTCTCTCCTGATTTTCCAGAAGGTAATTTAAAAATTAATCTGTTGAAACTGCTTGGTTTATGTACTGCAACATCAATGGCAATGACGTCCCAAGCAGCAACAATGTTTGGTTTATGTACCTTTACGTAATTGTGATATGCTGGCTTCTTTTCAGAATCTAAAGATAATGTTCTCGAAGATGAAGAGCTGGAGTTTGAGGCTAAGTTAGAGGATTCCGCATGGTACAGATCCATTTATTTGCAAGTACAGTATGTTGTAAATTCTTTTGTTGCCCATTTCGTTACTTTATTTCCAAAAGTCTATTCATGTTTCGGATGCCCTCTATCATGTCCTTTTGTTTTTCCTCATGAGTACTTGGACATTTGCATCTCACTCACATGACCTTTCTGGTGGATACAATGATAAATCA
>BCLG01001762.1:19250-36382 GCA_001602295.1 Zoysia matrella
AATCATTTTTTTAATATGCAATATGATGTTCTTCATTATCTACTAAAGTTTCATCTTAAGATTATGCTTGTGTATGAAGAAATAAAAAAGACAAATTCTATGAGAGGGTAAATTGATACAAAATCATGTTTTAGTCAAAATATAGTTTAGAGGTTATTTGGACTTTGACTATACCTGAGAGGAGTAAATTAGACTTTATCTTTTAAAATAGCACTAATAATTAATTAAATGATAATAAGAAAATATTATATTTATCAAACTTTGTTAATAAAATGATGTTAAAAATCAACCATGTCCATATTTTAAAACCGGATGATGTTTAGCAAGCTAAATAGTGCCTATAATAAGAAATAGAGAAGTACCCGTGGGCAGATTCAAGAGTGTCTGTATTTATACTTTGTATTATAAAAAAGAAAGAAAGAAACTAAAAAAAAAGAGAAATGAAGCGTTGACTCACTCACTCCTTCAGATTTGTTAAAGAAAAAAAAAATAGTCAATTCAAGTATCGCCGGCCGCACTTGCAAAAGACCTGATGAATAACAACTAGTCAATAAACTAAATTTCTGACGCCGTGCTTGACGGTGTCAAAGTTTGGTATTGACTCGCTCCTGATGAAAATATCTGAATGGTTTTTTTTTTTCCTTTTCCCAAGGGATAACGGGGAGCCAAGTAGGAGTATGAACAAACAACCAAGCATACTAACCGCGCAGTGCCGTGGACAGCCATGGCGAGCATCGTGCTGATCATCCTTGGCTTCCTCTCCGTGACGCCGTCGGTGACGGCAATAGGGCAGGTCTGCGGCAAGGGCGGCAACTACACGGCCAACAGCACCTACGAGTCCAACCTGGCCTCTCTAGCCGCAACGCTCCCTGCCAACACCTCCTCCTCCACGCTGCTCTTCGCCAACGCCACCGCCGGCCGAGCCCCCGACGCCGTCTACGCGCTCGCGCTCTGCCGCGGCGACATCACCACAAACATCACCGGCTGCAGCGCCTGCGTCGTCGGCGCGTTCAAGTTCGCGGAGAGGACGTGCCCCTTCGACCGGGGCGCCGCCGTCTACGATGACGACTGCCTCATTCGCTTCTCCGCCGGTAACTTCCTCGCCGGCCCGCCGGACATCACGGAGAATGCGACGCTCTTCCAGTACTGGAACGAAGTTAACATCGCAGGCGACGCCCGCCTCGTCGGCGCCGATGTGCGCGACCTGCTGACGCAGACGGCCGAGCTGGCGGCCGCCGCGCCGAGGCGGTTCGCCACAGGCTTCATGGACGCGCCACGCAGCGGCGCGAGGACGCTGTACTCACTGGCGCAGTGCACGCCGGACCTCTCCGCCGACGACTGCCTGGCGTGCCTCCGGCGGATCATCGGCGTGGTTAACGACACCACGTCGGTGCGCTTGGGAGGACGGGTCCTCGTCATGCGGTGCAACTTTAGGTTCGAGGCGAATATGTTCTTCAGCGGTTCATCCATGACGCGGATCATGCCATCAACGATCGCCCCGGCAACGCCCGCTCCATCTCCGGGAGCAAATAAAAGTATTTTGATATCTAGCTCCTTCCATTGTCAGAAAGAATACTGTTCGAATTAAGATCACCGCTGATGATCAAATGCTAAATAACACAGGAATTGGGAGCAAGCCATGGGTGATTGCCTTGCTCGTAGCGTCTCCTCTAACGGTAATAGCACTCTGCTTCATATTTTACTGTCGTTGGCAAAGGAGGAGACACAGAAAAGGTACTCACTATTAGTCACAGAAATACTCTCTACTCACTATGTAGGAGTACATCGTAGTGCTGATGTAATTAGATTCATGATTCATCAGATATATCCGCGTAGAACAATAATTAGCATAAGACATCCATTGCACTATTTCTCATTTTCTGACTATTATTCAGGTAAAAGGAGATTACGAGGAAAGAAGCGCACTAACTCTCTAGAAGAAGATGAACAAGATTGGGAAATGGAAGCAGAGCTCTCTGAGTTTTCAGTTTTTGGCTTTAATCAGATATTGGAGGCTACAAGTAACTTCTCCGAAGAAAACAAACTTGGGGAAGGTGGATTTGGTCCTGTATACAAGGTAAACAGCACGACACAAATCTTTGATCCTGGTTATCCTATAATTACATGGAAATATGCTGGATCTTTTGAATCTTCATCATACAACACACAAAATAATTTCCTGGAGATTTAGCATGGGTTGAATTTTCTTTTACTCACTGTTAGAGAACTGTTGACTAATCGTGCATCTTTGGATAACTTTTTGTTAACAGGGCCAGTTTCCCGAGGGAATAGAGATTGCAGTTAAGAGACTTGCTTCCCATTCAGGACAAGGTTTCATAGAGTTCAAGACCGAGGTACAACTCATAGCAAAACTCCAACACACAAATTTGGTCAAGCTCTTGGGATGTTGCTCTCATGGAGAGGAGAAAATACTGGTCTATGAATACTTGCCAAACAAAAGCTTGGACTTCTTTATCTTTGGTATGTATTTCCATTTTTTAATTTATGTTAAGGAATGAATAGTTTCTCACAGTATTATTTCCAAGCAGCCATAGCATACACCCGTATATGAGTATGCTTCGATCCTTCAATAACTGACGTGATTGCTTTGAATTGTTCCTTTTCCACTTGAACTAAAATTTAACTGTCGTGCAGATGAAAGCAGAAAATCATTATTGGATTGGAGCAGACGTCTAGTGATAATTGAAGGAATAGCGGAAGGACTTCTTTACCTGCACAAGCACTCTCGGTTGCGTGTCATACACCGAGATCTTAAACCAAGTAACATTCTCTTGGACAGCGAAATGAATCCTAAGGTTTCAGATTTTGGGTTAGCAAAAATATTTAGTTCCACGGAGGCGGACACTACACGAAGAGTGGTCGGCACATAGTAAGTTTTGCATGAATTAATATTTATGAACATTCATCATGCTTGATGTCATTGTATTAATACGATTCGCATTGTATCTCTTTATTTTTAGTGGTTACATGGCGCCGGAGTATTCTTCTGAAGGCCTCTTCTCTATCAAATCCGATGTATTCAGCTTTGGTGTTTTGGTTCTCGAGATCCTTACTGGAAAAAGAAATTCTGGTAGCCATCAAATTGGAGATTTCATCAATCTCCTTGGATATGTAAGTACACATACTCTCTCTCCCTCCGTTCTTTAACTGATGTCGCTTTGACTTTTAAATTTAACTTTGATCATTCGTCTTATTCAAAAAATTTTATAATTTTTATATATTTTGATATAATTTGATTTATCATTAGAGTTATTTGAATCGCAACTTAAAATTTTACACGTTCGAGCAAATTTTTGAATAAAACGAATGGTCAAAGTTGATCGTAAAAATCAATGAAGACTTCAATTTAAAAACAGAGAGAGTATATTATATATAAAACTCAGTTTTCTGATTTGGTGTCTTACCAGCTCTATTGCTTGGTGAAAATTTTGATCAGGCATGGCAGTTACACAACGAGGGGCGATGGGTTGAACTTGTTGATCCATCGTTGCTTCCCAAGTCTAACTCCGCTGAAATTTTGAGGTGCATGAGCATTGCGCTGTTGTGTGTACAGGAGAACGCCGCTGATCGGCCGACCATGTTAGATGTTGTTGCAATGCTAGGCAGCAAGACAATGATCCTGCCTGAGCCGAAGCACCCGGCGTATTTCAATTTAAGGGTAGGAAATGAAGAAGGATCCACTGGTACTCAGTCATGCAGTATTAATGATATGACTATATCAGCTACAACTGGTAGGTAGTTTTTCTTTCTGTCATGTGGATAACATTGGGACGTTTTGGATGAATGAAAATTATAACTGTTGTACCATAGGATGTATTGTTTTCTGTGTAGCGTCCTTAAATTATGCGATTGGGAGGCAACTAAACACATTTAGTTAGATGCATCCTGTCAGTGCAGCTATAAAAATTAAAAAATGTATATCCTTCTTGTAAAATGCATAAGAAAAAGAGGAAAAGGGGGAGTTCGGGGCTCCAGGGTTAATATACGTTCCTCTCTTTTATTTGGGTGTCCATCTTCTCTAAAATGGTTGAGCAAGTTGTGAAACCATTCATCATCAACCAAATTAATGGATACCCCATCGATCATGTAAACAGAGTATTCTAGATCAACTGCCAATGAAATTGGGTGGCATCCAACTATCGTTTAGCAGCAGCATCACACAACTATTCCAGATCAAATTAACATTCTCGCTTCGATGGCATCATCACACAACTACTAAACTTATGTTTTGCTGACAAAGAGGCCAACAAGCACAGCACATTATTACAAATTCATTTTGTTGATGCGGTGTAACACCAACTATACGAATTGGAAATGCGATCGCTACCGAGAAACAAATTGAAACATAGTTTAAGAGCACCTAACTGAACTGTTGTCCAACCATCGCACTTTTATTAATTATTCCCAATCACTATTGGGACTGTGCACAGCAACCTTATGGCATAAATGGGTCGGCGAGCCTCAAGTTGGAAGCAGACTCGGCAAACTCTGGAGGGCAGTCTTCACGAAACACTATCTCAGCATCTCTGGAGCCCCTGCTCTCCGGAGGCAGAAGCTCTCCAGCCATTCTCTTCTTGAAGATGATCATAGTTTTGAGGGATTTGGCCGCTCCCAGGAGGTAGTTAGCGAAGGATGACTTCTGCCGAACCATATTGTTCACCCTCAAGACTATTGTCTTGACACTGTTCTCAAGGCATGTGAAGGGGCTTCCAAAATGTTCCTCGAAGCTGATGGACTTGCTCTTGTTGTTGTCGCAATCGGATCCATCTTTCATCTGAGCAAGAAAACAAATCATTTGATGTTTCTAGAATTACATGCCAAAACCGGAAAAAAAAATAGATAAATGTGCATGGCATCAACTATTAATTAGTGATCAGCTAACCTTGATGTGAAGAGTTTCCAGGTGAGGCAAATGATGCAGCGTTTTGATGGTACGATACAAGTTATCCACGTTGGTGAACAGAGCTATAGTCCTCACCTGTTCCAGCACTACTCCATCCTGAAAAGGGCAATGCTGAAAGACGCCAATTGTGTGCATCCATTGTGCATGTGCAGAGCTCTCAAAGTTGAGCCTCGGCGCTAGCGGCCACCACAACAGCCTTTCAAGTTTGGGCGCCTCCAGGACTTGGACAGCGCGCCGCCAGGGACCCACCTTGGTCAGGCTCAGGAGGTTCTTGCACTGTATTTCCAGTTCCATGTCGCGCCAGGTACTGCCGAGCGACAGGCTTAGCAGCGCTGGGCACCGCTCCAGCAGGTCGATGATGGCATCTGCCGTCATGTTCATGTAGCTCAGAGTCAGCTCAGTCAAGAGTGGCAGCTTCCACTCCGAGTAGATTGTGGGAACATCATCTCGAGGCCAATGGCAGTTGGAGAGGCTCAGTGACCGAAGTGTGATGCAGTTGAACAAGGAGTGGGACAGCCTAACAGGGTCCCGGAGCGGCATCTCCAGGACAAGCTCCTCGATGATCCCGGTTTGGGACAGTTCACAGAGCCACTCAGACATCGCTTCACTCGATACCAGTGTCCGCTGGATGATGAACCGGCGGATGCTATGGCGATGGCGTGTGTCAAGCAAGGAGCTGATCACGCTGGAGCGCCACGCTGGCTGACTGAAGTAGCCCAATCTACTGCGTGGACGGCGCTCCCCGCCACAGATCAGCTTCATTGATGATCTCAAGGTCGTATTCTAGCGACCTGAATGCGCCCCGCCAGGCCTTGGACTGCCTGGCCATCCGCGTGGACTCAGTGACACTCAGTAGGGTGAGAATGCAGCATAGTATGCTTTGCGGAAGAGAACTGATCCTATCTGGCCCTTCATCAGTGTCGCCAGAGGGCACATTCTTCTTATCCAAACTCCTCTTGGAAACACCGCGTTGAGCAGATGACAGGCAAGGTGTGGCCTTGGCCTTCTTGGTGTTGGTGTTGATGGGGTCCATGAACAAGCCTACCAAGAGGGAGAGAGAATTGATAAGATTGCAAATTGAAAGAAGAATTGATAAGGTTGCAAATTGAAAGACATATAGTATAGCAAAAAGATTTTTTTTTGTGACTCATATAGCAAAAAGATTTGAGAAGCCTTAATGACAACAGCCATGAGCATGCGAATATTAAGCATCAATAATAGACTAAGCACCACACCAAAATTCCAAGGAGACCCTGCACTACCCCGAGCCAAGAGCGTGTGAAGACTAAGCATCAAAAACATATTGAAAAGTCATTGCTGTTTGCACAGTTTTTAAGACTATTCCTGCTCATTTTGTCTTCCAAATTTAGCTTTAGTGCTGAGCTGGACATTGGATTTATATCCTCCTGAGCACATCCTGTGTCCTGTCAGAGCGAGTAGGTTCCAATATTCATGGCATGAGTGACATAGCGTCATGGTGCATATGGCGGAGGTTGGTGCACAACACCATCACCCCATCTCCCTTAATCCTTTTGTATAAGTATAATTTTGTTTATCAAGTTCGCTGAAGTAGTTGCTCAGCATAAAATCCATGTGTATGTTCTTGAGTGCTTTGTTCCACACCGAAGGGATTTGGCTGACATTTGGTACCAAAACATCAATCGATCCAGGTATGGATCGCAATCCAGTTCTGATAGGCGGATGGTCGCCGACAACACCATGCCACAACAGGCCACCATTTCGATCACCTGCACCACATAGAAGTCACCGCGGAGCTGAAGTCATTATCCACTGCAGTGTTAGGGACTTCAATGACTCTGTGCAGTTCCTCATGCTCGCTCACAACAATTATCAGGCTCAGGGCTGGTGGTACGCCGTTGATCCAATGGAGGGTGAGGAAGTCGACTATCATGATGATCGACTGGTGCTCTCCATGATCCTTGATCCTTCGGTCTGTGCCAGCAAAAATGCTGAGTACACTGTGGCACGGATCAGTGGTGACCACCTAGGCTATGAAGATGATTCACATCAGTATCCAGCGCGTGAGGCGAATACGCAACAGCTGTGTTAGGAATTTGAAGCAATGGCAAGGACAGGGAGATAATGGAGGATTTCAAGAACCACAGCAATAACATTGCCAATTATCTTCAGATTTTGGGGGACAATATTTCTGATGCTAATGTTGTGTGCAAGATGCTGCAGGTTGTTCCTGATTACCTCGCTCAACAGGCAATTTCCATTGAGACATTGCTGGACATCAACGCCATCTTCGTCGAGGAGGTGATGGGGTGATTGCGCGCTATTGAACAATGTCACAGGCCATCTCCCATCATTGACAACCAAGGAAGAACCAAGGAAGGATGCTTCTCTGTGAGGCTAGAGAGCAAGGAAATGGCCAGAGGCGAGCATGGCCATGAACGTGGAAGTGGCGATCACCCAGGCTCTAGGCCCGAAAAGGGCAACATGGCACAATCTGGTGGTTGCTTGAGCCACACCAATGATCAGTGCTGGCGTTGTGGAAAATATGGCCATCAGTCCAGGGACTGTCGTAGCAAGCCCAAAACTGAGGCTCATGTTGCATAGGCTAAAGAGGATGCAGAATCCAGTCTACTGATGGCCTAGGCCACTGTCTTCTCCAACCCGCCACCACCACTGCCAGCTCTGTTTGAGCAACGGCCCCATTAGATCATTGAAGGGAAGGTACTCGAGCATCTTGATGGCGGGGCTATCGACAATATGACCCCTTTTGAAGCTTGGCACAGGTGCAAGCTAGATGTGCATTTTCTGCGCACATTTGAGCATGTAATTTCGCAAAGGCAGCGAAGCCGCATCTGAAGAAGATGAATGATCATGATGTTTTGGTGGTCTTCATCGGATACGAACCAGGCACCAAGACATGGCACTTCTACACGCCAAACACACCATGTGATAGTGTCAACAGACATGATGTTCAATGAGGCTGCTTCCTAGAAGTGGGGTAACGAAGAGAAGTCCATGGTGGGGCACACTGAATCATCGAGTACCACATCATGGACATGGAGGGTGAACGTGATGACATCGGCATCCATGACCCCACCTCAGAGGCCACGTCTAGCTCGCGACACCAGCAGAAATAGTTCCAGGGGCAATGTCATCGGTGCATTGCATCTAGAGAGCTCACTCTGGTTCCGCATCACCGGTTCAAGCAGATTTCATCTCACCACCTTGGGACATGGAGGAACATCTGGATGCCAAAACAACAATCTCGAGCCAAGGTACCGCACTATGCACAGTATCCTAGGGCTGCTTGTCCACCAGGACTCGCTGCATGCCACATCGCTGCAGAGTTGCATTTGCATATTGGGGAAGAGCCAACGACTTTTGCCGAGGCAGAACAACACCATTCATGGAGATAGGCCATGATCAAAGAAATGGAGTCCATCGAGAGCAACAAGACATGGAACCTGACGCACCTCTTGCTTGGACATCGACCAATTGGACTGTAATGGGTGTACAAAGTAAAGAAGAATAGTCCTGGCGAGGTTCTCAAACTCATATCTTGGCTTGTTGCGAAGGATTATGTGAGTAGCAAGGGTGGATTTTGAAGAAGTTTTTGCACTTGTGGCTCGCATCGAGTCAGTGCGACGTTTGCTCGCACTGGCTGCACAACACAGCTAGGAAGTGCATCATATAGACGTAAAGTTCAAATTTCTAAACATGGACTATTTGAGGATGTCTACATCAAGCATCTAGCATCGATATGGAAGAATAATCTACGCATCTACTCCCTCTGTCTCATGAAAAGTCTATTTCTATGTTTGTTTGACTGTGCTTTGTTCTTCTCTTTGACCAATGATTTTTTAAAACTTGATAAACTTTATGAACACATAAATTATATATTATGAAAATATTTTTTATGGTGAATATAAAGATATAAATTTTATTTATATCGAATTTATATAAATTCTTAGTCAAAGACAAGAAAGAAACACAGTCAACCAAACTCAGGAATACACTTTTTATGGGGACAGAGTTAGTACCACCAAAATGGAAATCAAATAAGTTTCTATAGAAACACAAGATTCTAAAGCTCACCTGTATGTACCAAAATTCTTCGACAGTGATGGAGCGTCGGAGGATTGAATTTACCGATGAGATGTGGCGGCGGCGTGAGGGGAAAGGGAGGGAGAATGGGAATGAAACAATAGGGTTGGCTTCTTTGCTGCTTGTCATCTAGAAAAGACCTTGGCCCAGTGGGCTAAATTTTTGTGGACTCATTCCTATACCTTTTTGCATTATATATGTTGGCTTAGTCTCCATGCACCTAGTACCAAGAAAACAAAATGGAACTTTGGGCTATTGAGTTAACACATTGTTGATTTTGAGTAGTTGAACATGTTGTGAATTCAATCATAACAAAATTATTGGATACCCCATGGATCAAGTAATAGTCTAGTATGGACTAAGAGCTAACGAAATTGAATGGCTAGTTATTAATAACAACTGAGTTTTATATGTGGTTCTCGGTTCCATCTGAATGTGTTAAGGCATCTCCAATGATCCTCTCAAACCTTCCCCTATCTCATACTTGAGGGAATATGAGCCAAAAAAAAAATCTCCAACAACACCCCTATGTAAACTCCGGAGATGTATCGCACCTCTCAAATGGTGGAGGTTAAAGGTGAACCCCTAACACTACAAGAAAAGATTCTTTAGTCACCAAGATATTTGGTTACTATACGTATTATATTATTCACTAAAGCTATTTTGCTATAAAAAATATTGGTCGCATTTTGGTGACTAAAACCTTGTCAATATATTTATATAGTGACCAACAATTGTATATGTTAGTCATTAAAATTATATAGCGACTTAGCAACCAATGAGCATACAGCTTGGTCACTAAAATTGTTTGTCTACAATAAAAACCATATCTTGGTCACTATACATCAATTTCTAGTGACCAAATTTCTTGGTCACAACAACTTGCTGACTAAAACTCCATTTTCTTGAGTGTATATATCTCCCATAGAGATGTACACGTGAGACCAACAACAAAATAATATAAAAGCATCCCATTAACTCCACCTAAATCAAATTATAAAGAAATAATGTAAAACACCTCCTCCAACAGCTTCCCTAAATACCTCCTTACTTTTGGGGCTCCCAAAAATCCTCCTATCTGGAGGTAGATGTGGGGAACTTTCTGGGATCTGCACTCCTATATCTCGTGCAACGAATTATGGGACCGGTTGCTGATTTGGCTCAAATTTAAACTATATTAGGACATATTTAAGGGATCTATTGGAGTAGATGATCAAAATAGACTATAAATTTTTTTTGGCTAGCCACAAAAGACATATTTTGGGGTGATTTTTTAAGGGGACTGTTGGATATGCTCTAAGGCTTACCTGTGGGACCATCTAATATAGGGGTTAGATTTGAGAGAATGATTGGACTACACATTGAAATTGGGGTCCAAATCTATACAGGAGAATCCTTATAAGGAGATATAGGGGAAACAATATGGGGGTTTCATTGGACATGCCCTTAGCTTTGGCAAAGTTGTGATTCGTTATAGAAATTCGACTGATATTAAATGTGATAGTTCTCATCTCAAATCGTTAGCAATTTCGCATGTAAGTGAAACGTATTGCATTGATGAATCAACTGTCATATTGCTTCGGTACACAAAAAAGTTAATGTATGCCACACCTCATTTCTAAGACACACTATGCATCATGTATTAGTCCCTGGTTCAGTAGATGATACGTACAAATACAACAGAATGTATATCAAAAGCATACTTCAAACTTAAATAGTATACTTGAGTAAGGATCTTCGACAGCAACACTAAGGATATCTATGTTCCAAAACCATCTGCCCAACTAGAGGCGAAGCAAGCAGTGGAAACTATGGCCCAAAGCCACAAGCAATCTCGAGAAGCAGAACAAAACCCAGCCAGTCATTATCTTCTGCGTATTCTCTTATATCTAAAACCACAATTGCAAATCAACAAGCTCTAACACTAAGCAAGGGTATATATAGATGCATATTTGGTTGTAACAAATAATAAGGCTTAGAGGTTACTTTGCGTAAATCTAGTTTTATGCAGGTTCACTACAGAAGCTTTAAAACCTGAGGGAAAAACTGCATATTTGGTATCCATATTTTAGTGGGGGCCTGAGGGAGAATCAACCTTTCTGCTAGTTCCAAAGTTTTAACTGAATGGACCTCCACTATCCGATCTCGACACTTTCCAAAAATATGGGCAACTATACCCACACACATCAAGGAATATAATAGATACTAATCGTTTTGAACACGAACATTAGTGTGTCAATATAGTACAACAGCTGTCTCGAAATGACTTTTACACTCTACAGAGGTTGCACACTGTACCCACGTGCACTCTTTGGCGAGCAAGAGTAACATAACGCCTACCCCAACATATACATAGGTTTCCACATATTCCACCCAAAGGGCATCTAGGGGTTATCCGTCGAGGTTACTACATCCCTATGACACGATGGTATACATTCCCTTCTATATTGGGTGATTGCACAAACAAGGGGCTCTATCGATGGGCATACGGTCCCATGACGCGGGTACTTTGTCGAAAGCTGGACCATGAGTATCTCGCGTCTTTTCTTGGCCTCTTGTATCCTACTGACCTCCTAGTGGTTCGATGTGGATCACCTAATTAGGAGGGGTAAGTCTCGCCCATATCGAGATCTATGGTTGCACGTAATCACTAAGTCAAGCGCTAACGAATCCACGGCAGGTGGACCGGACCGAAACATAAACACCTAGAACAACATCTTCTGTGAGACCCGCCCGATGACCGAAACACCCGCCTTAACCTAGCACATGTTACTCTAATCCCACCCCATTTTATTTTGACTCACACCACCAAACTCATTTTAACACATTTGTAAATAAACGGTGTAGGATATGGCAATATGTGGTATCGCAAGAGAGGGTTCTTAAGCATTCTATTAATAAGGCAACTTTCTATTCATTAAAAGTATTTAACAATGAAAATTCTATTGTTAACAATGGGGTGTCACAAAACAGGTAGCAAGGTGGTACTTGATATTAATATCAGCAAATAACTAACATTAATATACATATTTATTAAAATTATGACATTTTTAACTACACAACATTTTAATATAAGTAAAAATACTTGCATGATCAAGGGGGTTAGAACTTGCCTGGCATCAACTTCTTCAGGCTCTTCTTTAAAATCCGAGTCGTCAACCTCTAGCTTGGCATCAACGTCTTCGTGCTCCTCTTCATACTCAATCCATCTGGCTCCTCTTTTTTTCCTGGAAAATGCAGGTGGTTTGCGTTTCATTTCTTTAAGAAAGAGGAACAGAGAGTACACAGGAGGGACCATAAGAACCCCACGTAAAACAGACAGAAAAAAAGACAAAACAACTCTAACATGCCCACGACCTACAAATGATTCTAGTTAAGTCCTCTATCAAGCAATCCAACCAGAAACTCTTTGAGTGCCTTTGCTCCAGCAGCACAACACAAACCAACCTCATTTTCTACCTTCTGAAGGACACTTGAAACATCTGGGGAGCCTGCATTGAAAACACAATTGTTCCTACATTTCCAAATCTCCCACGCTACCAAGATGACTAGCGAGTGGAAACCTTTCCAAGAAGCTTGAGGGATGCTTCTGAGAGTTGAACACCACCAGCTTGACAAAAAGGCTGCTGCTGGTTGTGGTGCCACTGAAGTCAACCCCAACCGTTGCAGGATAGCCGTCCATACTTGGTGCACAAAAACACATGAGACAACCAACCGTTGCAGGATAGCCGTCCATACTTTGTGCACAAAAACACATGAGACAAGGAGCTGCTGAATAGTTTTGTCCGCTTGTTCACACAGCGGTCAGGCATCAGGGTGTGATAAACCACACTTTTGAGCCGATCGGCAGTCCAGCAATGATTAATAACAACCAACCATAAGAAGAACTTACAATTCAGAGGAGCCCAACTTTTCCAAATGCGTTTCTGGGGTGGAAACCTGATAGTACCGACAAAAAAAAAACCATACAAATACCAATAACTACACATAGCAAGGAAATGAAATTGTATTGACAATGGACACACGGATGTCGTGTTCTAAGGCAAGGTAGTCGATGCTGATGGGCTGGAAAACAATGAGGCGGTGGATGCTGCGCCACCATAGCACTGGCCTGCAGTAGCGATGAACAGCGCATTTGTCCACGGTGCGTTGGAATGTGGTGAAATGGTGGATGGCGCGCAAGAAGATGGTGATCGGGTGCTAGTAAGCTGCAAGGCTATCGATGACACATTGTTTCTAAACAAATGTTTATCCTCTTTTGAGAGTAGATTGCTATTTAATAACTTTTTCATGATTAAGAACATTGTACGAGATCAAGACACACAAGACCAGGAAGAAATGTTTAATAGTAGAGAAGTTTCAATCCATCTTGAGTTCGAGTCTTCCTTAGGTTACAGGACCAGTCTAAATTAAAATAGATGCTCAGGTCGCATACGATCTCTGTTTTGGACATTCTAAATATGGATAGAAAGTTAAGAAGATACAATTTCCAATAGATCTAATCTGAAACTAAAATTCCTCCTATATATCTTGTAATAACTGAAACAATCTTATGTCCAGATTCTGTCAGAGTGTTGCGCCACCATCTTTGACCGTTCGGCCATGTATGACGTTAGGCTCATTAGGGTTTCATCCTTGCGCATCCTCCACCATTTATATACAGTAGCCGCCGCACCGTTAGTGTTTGGGTTTGCTTAGATTATTCTATTTTCATAGTTTATCCGTCATACAATTTGTGAGACTTCAATTTTTTATCTTAATTCAAATTTCACATTTATTTTGCGTTCTTTCTTATTCTTGCTTATCTTCTTTGATTCACAGACAAAGATTAGTCTTTTTGACGAGGTCAACCGGGTAGCACACAGTTGATAACCATATGAGAAGTGGTGCTGCGATGGTGGAGTTCGAATTTTGTTGATTTGAGGCTGGATCAGTTCTGTGTCGCATCTCCACCAAATCAGAATTACCATAACCTGATGAAAAATCAGGAACCACAGATACATTATGCATGGTGAGATGAGGAATGAGGTGATAGAAGCTGCTGAGGTAATGGAGATGGAGCTGGCTGACGATGATGTTACTAACAACGCACTGGTTGATGACAAGGCTATGGGCGGGACCGGTAGCATTAGGAAAAAATTGGTTATCGTCCACTAATTTTTAACCATGTCGGTTGTGTAGAAAAAATCTGACAATGGGTGTGTTTGGTTGTGCTTCTAACGGCTAGCTGCGGCTGCAGGTCCTGTAGCAGCTCAATGAAATTTTCTATGGGCACGAGCAGCGGCAGCTGCAGCTGCAGGAGAAAAAGGTGGAGCTTAACACACCGAATGAAGGTTACATTCTTGCATTGGCTCCTAGGTCTATCCAACACGAGAGAATGTATTGTCCTGACACTTCGAGAATATGTGTAACTCGGACCTCTTTCTTTGTACGATAATCTACTTGTTTGGTAAAACGACGAACGCATCAGAAGAGATAAACACATATCATTATACAACTTGCAGGTAGATGTGTATAAACAACATATTTCATCACACGACATGCAAGATAGAGTGCATAAATATAAAAAGATTATTAGGGTTACAAGGATAAACAAATCTAGTAGCAATATGGTTACAAGAAAAAACAATTTGAAATGTTAGTTCCAAGTAGCTTCTCCGAGTGTATCCTTTCTCATCTTCAACTTAGGCAGCAGCAAGGCATGCATCCAATGTGTTATGTGAAGATGGTTCCATCGTAGCCATGGGTGTGTAACATTAGGTATATGTGAGAGATACGTCGACACTACATGGTTCAGAGCTCCATCTATCATGGATGGAGCACATCTGCAATGAAACGACAAGGTCTCAGGGCTGTCACTGAGATGGATGAAACACAAGATGGACACCATCCAAGTACATTTACGAGATCTCTAGGAATATAGTTTGATCGAGGTGGTGGAAGCACCGCCTGGGAAGAAATTTAGCCATGATAATCTTATGGATTGAGCATGGAGATATGATGAGGATGTCAATCCATCGAATACATATAATACTTCTTCAATTGCTATGATAGGTTACTAGAGCTTGTGTGTGACAGTCAAACTTAGACATGAGCTTGGTACAAGTCACTTATTTATATAGCTTTTAAAATAAATTATTATATAATGATTTTATTATGATTGGGAGTAAGAGAGGACCAAGAGACGCATAAGGCTAAGAAGTGTCGTCTAAATCAAATGGAGGCCCAATACGACTGGAGTTTGAATCTTACTCGGATTCCACGAGCACTTAGCTCTAAAATCTCTTCTCAGATCACATCCAGACTTTGTTTAGAATTTTGTATATGCATGGAAAGCTAGAAGGTAACATTTTGATGCATTAGGAATAATTAAAACAAGTTTACGTACACTTTGAGAGTTGTATTTTGATGCATTGGACCGTGCATCAAGTTGGGTCCATTATACACGCATCCTATGTTTTTAGTATGACCCCAGCGCCTCTGTGGTCATCCTCTTTGTTGATGTATTTTACCACCAACACAATGACATTTGTATTTGGGAGGGGACGGCGAGGTGCATTCTTCTTGTTGATGTGGTCTAATCGACCGAGAGACTCAAAGATTTATTCTAGTTCGGGCACTGCAAGCATAATACCTTACGTCCAGCAGTGGTGTCTGTATTAGCCTAAGGAGCTTTTGATCGTGGGTAGTCAAGAATGCTAGGGTTTCGCGCGAGCAAGAACCCTAGGGCAGCTATGTGTGTTGTGTTTCAGTTATTGTGTGCCTGTGTTTAGAGCTACCCGGTGCGGCCTTATATAGGAACCGAGCTGGGGTTACATGACTTGGAGCCTATGAAATAGATTGGTCCCTTGACGCGGGAGCAAAGCATCTTTGAACTGCCTTGGTAGACAGCTCCGCAGGTGGCAGGTCGTTGTGTCTCTTTGCCATGCTTGGAGTGGAAAAGTTGTGCGTCACAAGTGACCTATCCCGTGTGGCCACCTCTGGTGGCTTTATTGCCTCCAGGTACGGTTAGAACAGCTTCTGGGCTGCTTTACCATCCCTGTTTGTCATGTGCCAGGCACGCCCAACTTTTCTCCACGGCCTAACATGCAGCATCTATGGCGCCAGATCGTGTCAAGAATATCTCCTTTTGTTAGTTACTGTAGCCATCTGGTCGGCTGGAGGTGGTGCCCGACCCAGTGGTCCGACATTGAGGAGATGTCCGACCCTCCATGATTGGACGATGTGTCCCAATCCCCATGGTCGGATGGGGGGTTGAGCGTGAGGGAGCTGTGGTCTGCTCGCCGAGCTTTGTCGTCGGCCATCCGTTTGCTCAGACAAGGTCCATTATTTTTGTCGGCCGATTCTAATTACCGGGCCTTTCAAACAGGTCAGGGTCGCAAGTACCCCACTTTTATGAACCTGACGATAGCCCCTGAGCTCTAAGCTGCCTCAAGCTTGGCGGGAGTGGCGTGGAGCTGAACCGTGTTGAGTTTATGACCTCGGGGCAAGAGTTGAGGTTGAGGTCGTATCGTTGACCTAGTAGATGTGAGCAATCTGTCCAGCTGGTGCGCATGAATATTTACGAATACATCAGTGACCTTAGAGACACCACACAAAAAACTGTCACTAATGATACATATCAGTGACAGCTATGATTTCACATGTCACTAATAGTTACAGATCACGGTATATTAGGGACGTGAAATACCAAACGGTCTCTCTGATATTGAACATCAGAGCAAGATGACTGCTAATCCAACATCTCTGATGTCATACATCTAGGGCTGAAAACGCGACGGGAAAATCCCGTCCCGTTTTCTTTCCGTTCCCTTATTTTCTGCACGGACGAAAACGGTCGGGATGAAAACGGAAATGAACGGAAATGAGATAAAAAACGGGAACGGGATCGGAAACGGTTTGGCGATTTTCCGTCCGTTTACCTGGGATCTCGTATTGGGCCAGGAAAATCCCGCCCAATTCCTGTTTATCACAATCTAGGATCCAGCAAAATTGAAGCCCAACTTAGTCGGCCCAATAAAGATCCATATATAAACAAACTTCCCACCGGCCAACCCTAGCAGTCCCTACCCTGGCCGCCCCCCGACCTAAGCGCGCAGCCGCCCGACTGCCCGAGCGCGACCCC
>BCLG01001762.1:36473-64771 GCA_001602295.1 Zoysia matrella
CACCGCGTCTGACTCTGCCTGGCCCCGTCACCCCCGTCCGCCTCCGCCCGGCTACCGACCATCCCCTGTCCCACGCGCCCGACGAGCCGCACCTGCCGCTTCTGTGATTTCGAGTTCTTGAGGTAAGGATTTTTTTTTGGTTTACTAATCACTAGTGTAGTGATTCACTGGCATCATTGATGTATTCATTCACTACAGAAACTTTACAGAGCATGGCGCTTCCTGGCCTTGACCGTCCATCAAATGCGACTGTTGATCGGGCTGCCCGACTGCTTTTTGGGGATGATGCACCGGCCAGGTCCAGACACACGGCATTCACTGATCGGCAAGGTAAAATCTTTCATATCTTGTTATGTAGTTGCACTCTTATGGATGTGATTGAGTTAATAACTAATGTATTTCTTGTTGTGGGGATCCAAGAGAAAGGGAAAGGATGTTGGTGTGGTAGCCTCATCATCAAAATCGGCTGCTGATTCGGGTTCTATCCCATCTGAAGAAGCAGATCCAAGTGTAGATGTTGGTGTTGCTACCGGCACCAACACAAATGGCAGTGGCAGCAGGACTGGGCAGTGATATTGGAACACTAGCAGAAGTAGAAGGTAATACTGTTGGTAGAAATGCAAATTCAGCAATCCTTATTACTGATAATAATGAATCACCGGAAGTAAAGAAGGCGAAAAAGTGCACGTCTGATGTGTGGAAGTACTTCATAAGAAGGATGAGGTAGTAGAGGTGGATGGTAGGAAATATTTTAGACATGGGGGTATTGTATCTTTCCAAAGTGTAGGGCCAAGTATAGAGCGAAGAGCAATCATGGAACAACCGGATTTAGGAACCATTTGAAATCAGCACATAGTATAGTGAAAGGTCAGCTGCAACTAAAATCTGAAAAGGATCATGGTAAAGATATTACTACGGTAGAGACCTTCAAGTATGATCAAGAAGTAAGTTTGAAGAAGTTTTATTTGGCAATAATCATGCATGAGTACCCTTTTAACATAGTAGAGCATGATTACTTTGTTGAGTTCATCAAGTCATTGCGTCCATCTTTTCCAATCAAGTCAAGGATCACTGTTAGAAAAGATATCATGGATATCTTTTTGGAACAAAAAGATAAATTATATGCACACTTGAAAACTGTTAAATGCCGATTTAGTGCTACAATGGATATGTGGACTTCATATCAAAACAAGTCATACATGTGTGTTACTATCCATTGGGTAGATGAAGAGTGGCGCATGCAAAAGAGGATTATTGGTTTCTTTAATGTTGAAGGACGTCACACCGGTCAAAAGTTATCACAAATATTTTCTGAAGTTATGGTTAAGTGGTACATTCAAAAGAGGATGTTTTCCTTAACTTTGGATAGTGCTAGTGCAAATGAAGTGGCTTAGATGAATTGGATAAGCACATGGCTGAACCTTTGTTGAAGTTTAGTGGTCAGTTTGATATTTTATCTTGGTGGAGAGGCAAGACAAAAGAGTATCCTATTCTCTCACAAATTGCTCGAGATGTTTTGGCAATACAAGTGTCTACAGTAGCTTCAGAGTCAGCCTTTAATTCTGGTGGTCGTGTTATTGACCCTTACCACAACAGTCTTAGTCCCGACATGGTCGAAGCTTTGATATGCACTAAGAATTGGATAGCTGCAGAAAGAAAAGATAACATTGCTGCTGTTATGATGGCCTAGTCTAGTCCTGATATACTGATATTTAACACTTTGTCTTTGCTTTTGAAGATTCTAAGAAACTTCCATTGATGTTGGTTGATCTTGAGCTGTTGGAGGCCATTGCTGCCATGATGAAGATTGAGATCGCGGTATGTTACACTTCTTTGCAGTGAGATGGAGGCTGAAGATGGGATAGATCTCCCTCAAAAAGAAGGTGCAGCACCCTGTGACTTCGATGTAAATGCTATGGATGAATGTATGGAGCTGTGACTTGATGACTGGTTTTATGTTCTATAATGTTTGTGCCTCATTAAAACTGTATGTTTGCTTATTATGTTGGTTGTAAGACTGTCCCTTATTATGTTGGTTTGAAGACTCTTAAGACTTGTTATGTTTGTGGGCTGTGAACTTGAGACTTTGTAATGTTTTGTTGCTTATTATGTTGGCTGTGAACTTGAGACATTGTATATTTGTTTGCTGTGGTTATGTTCGAAGTTGTATATGGATATTTCTGATTTAATTCCGGTTACCAACCGATTCCGATAAATTTCGTCCGGATTGATTAGTTTCCGAAGTTCCGTATTTATCCCGTTCGTTTCTGTTTCGGAGTTTCCCGTTTCCGTCCGATGTGAAAATATGAAAACGGAAACGGTTTGGGTAGTTTTCTGACCGTTTCCTACCGTTTTCAAGCCTACATACATCATAGATGGCTGCTGGGCCAGCATCTCTGATATGGGTATGTCAGAGATGTTTTTTTAAGAGCACATCGCTCGACTTTTATTGAAAGTCGAATAGTAGTTCAACAGCTGGGGAAACCAGCTTGACTTGAAAGCCCGTGGCCATCACAGGATACACAAGGAAAGGAAAAACTGGGGAAAAACAAACCCCCAAAAGACAAACAAGAACCCTAGTGAATAAACGTCTACCCATCATCACAGACTGGGGGAGCATCGCATCAGGGGGCAACCAGCAAAAGTCCGAGCACAAAAAGGCAGCTAACCAACACCAACAGAACAATCTGCCAATTACAATTCCACCACATCCGAGATAAATGAAGAAGCTGGTATACGGTCCAGACCAGATCTAGTCTTCTGAGTAATCTCCAACAGTCGTTCAGCATCCTGCGGCTTCGAGAGGATCCTCCACTTCTGAAAATAAGAAATCCCAGAAAAAACAGTGTCATTAGGACGGGGAAACTTCCACTGGATTGCCATCTTATTCCTATTGTTCCACAAGGCCCAAGAAACACCCGCAAAGAAAACAACCCCCATACATTTAGGCAGATGCAAATTATGTTCTATCCAGTGCGTCCACATATGTTCCACTGACCTGAGAACCTGGTCCCAACCCAGTCCATCTCTGAAAAGACACCAGGTAAAAACTGCTATAGAACATTGGGAAAAAAATATGATCCACAGTTTCTAGCTCCCCACAAAGCACACATCGATCATTCCCCTTCCACCCTTTGGCTTTTAAATTAGTGCCATTTTGCAATCTATCCAGGAACATTTGCCACAAGAAAATTTTCACCTTAAGAGGTATTTTACTCTTCCACATAAGGTCAAAGTGTGTGTTAGAAACCCCCTGGAAAGTCAAGAACTTGTATAAGGATCTGGTGGAAAATAATTTCAACTTGCTTAATGCCCATTGAACTTCATCTTCTGACGCATCTAACACCGCCTCAGCAGTTAGATTCGCAAAGAGCTCTCATTTCTCCCCAAAATCCCCACTGAAATTTCTACGGACCGCGATTTCCCATTGTCCATTAACATAGAAATCACACAATGACCCCTCCAGATTGGCACAGATGGAAAAAAAGGTTGGGACACAATATCCTAAGAGGGACTTCTGCCACCCAAACATCATGCCAAAATTTTGTAGAGCGCCCGTTGTGAACCCTGAAAACTGCACCCCAATTGAATAGGTGTTTCACTTTGTGAAGCCCCTTCCAAAAGGAGGAGGAACCTACAACTCTAGAGTTATAGAAAGAGCCATCTTTCATGTCTTTGGCGCGTAACAGATGGCACCACAGCTCATCCTTATCAGGGTGAATCTTCCAGATCCATTTAGTGAGGAGGCATTCGTTCATGATTTTAGTATTAATAGTCCCTAAACCCCAAATTCTCTAGGCCTAGACGCATCCTCCCATCTCATCATATGATAGTTAAACTTTGGATCAGCTCCTCGCCAAAAAAACTTTGATCGTACTGAATCCATCAGAAAAATGTCAGAGATGTTGTTGTTGGGACAAAATCTTTGATGTCTCTCATCAGAGACTGCTGCCAGAGATGGCTATTGGGACAACATCTCGATGTCTCTCATAGAGCTGGCTGGTTTTGAACCATCGCTGATGTGTTACATCAGATATGGCTTTTTTCAACTGATATTTACATCAGAGACACGGTGTCTAACACCGTCTCTAATGTGTTGAATTAAAATTGCCACGAGCTTCACGGACATACTCTGCAGCAGCGCGACGATGCTCTACTCACTGGTGCAGTGCATGCCGGACCTCTTCGTAGACAACTACCTGGCATGCTGTAGGACCCCCCTTCCGGGAAGGTGAGTCCTTGTGCTTCCTATACCAATCTCTGGACCGGTAGTTGGTACGCACATCAAGAACAAAGTGATATTATTACACATACGGGTTCAACGTACTACAAGACTTTGGAACGGTCTAACAAACATAGCTTATATTACATTCATCAAGTCGGCGCAGCGACTCTTATTCGAACATCACACCTACTCGATAACTACTAGCACTCCACAGGGAACACTCGAACGAAGGGTGAGACTTCTAATCTTCGTAGTCGGCATCATCCTCTGAACAACAACAGCGGGGCAAGGGGTGAGTACAAACGTACTCAACAAGTCCTCCCGGTAAGGAGGGTAAGGTTCACGAAGAGCGAAGCAAAGAGAGGCTTGAGGTTTAAGTTTTGCGGAAAGCAGGTTTCTATATGGGGGCTTCCTAAAGGAAAAGTCTTTAAACAAGATGGAAAACGAATTTTTATTATCTTTTAGTAGGGTGGACCTGAGGAAAGCTTTCACCCCTTCCCTCAGTTCCCAAGTTTTAGTCAGGCAGTAGCATGCATCCATGCAGGCCCTCGGCACACAACCAACACTTTTCAAAACACGGGCATCTACACCCACTCATCCGTCAAGGATAATATAGAAAACTAATCGTAGGGTACCCGAACAAATAGCATGCCAATACCATGACAACGGCCTATCCAGAAGAATTTTACGCTCTGCAGAGGTTGTACACTGTACCCACAGGTTATGCTACTCCTAATCAACAGAGTTGCATAACATTTACCCCACCACTACATAGGCCACAAATTCCACTCAAGATGTACACAGGGGCTATCCGTCGGGGTATCACCCTCCTAATGACGCGGCAGTACATTCTTCGAGCCGGATCGGGAAGATTTACCACAGTCACGTCTTTTTCTGGTCCCCTACTATGTCGGGTATTACCAAACCAGGGGCTATATCCGTGGGCTTACGGTCCTCTGACGTGGACAATTACATAGTCGAGAGCCAGCAGCGAGTTATCTCACGCCCTTCTCTTGTCCCCTTGTGTCCTACCGACCTTCTAATGGCTCGATGTGGAATACTTACATAGCGGGGATACGTCATGCCCAATATGTATAGGTTCTGTGGTTGCACAAAATTGCTAAGTCGAGTACTAACGAACCGGTCCTTATATGGTAGGGGTGGCGGACTCGTCCACGGCAGGTGGATCGCACCGAATACTATACACCTATCATCATCACCACTGGTGAGCCCCACCCCACGACCAGAACCACCCATCTTCAGCTAGCACCAGTTGCACTAACCCTATCCCATTTTATTTACACACACCACCAAACATAGTTTAACGCATTTTGTAAGTAAATGGTGTATGATGTAGCGGTGCGAGACACCGCAATTGGTTTTCTAAGCATTTTACTAAACAAGGCAACTCTCCGTTCTTTAAAAGTATTTAAAGACGGGTGACCTATGATTAACAAGGGTGCATCGTCAACGGCTAGCAAGGTGGTAAATTATATTAACTACAGCAAGTAACTGATATTAATATAAATACCTAGAATCAAGTAGGTATTAAGCTACACAATGTTTTAACACAATTTGTAAAAAAAAATAAGCAAACATCAGGCTCTATAGGTGCAGCAGTAAAACATGGGTTCAATGTGGTTCAAGGGGATGTTAAGACTTGCCTTCAGCGGCGTCCTCAAGCTCTTCCTCGTACTCAGGCTCCTCGGGCTCTCCTTCTTCGGGCTCTTCTTCGGCTACAAACAACAAACAACTATAAGCCTACCAAAAGAAAAGCTACAAAATCTATAAATAAAACAGAAACCGAACAAAAACAGAGTTTGCATGGTCTGGAATGGTAGTGCTTGTGATAAGGATTCCAACGGTATATTGGTTGTGATGATCGGAGCTAGGATGTGGCGGCAAAGTTACCGACAAAGCGGTTGTGACATTGTTGTAGAAAGTCGCATGGACACATGGTTCGGCGTGTGTCCACAGCTTCTGGACACGCTCCACGGCTTCTGGACACCTGCGTGTCAGAATCGAGAAAAATCCCGTGAACATGTGGTTCGGCCCGTGTCCACGGTCCCTGGACACACAGGTGTTCAGAATCAAGGATTTCTCCGTGGACACAAAGTTCTGTGACATGTTCGTGGACACGTGAGCTGTGAGGTGTCCGTGGACACGGGGACACGTGGGCTGTGACCGTGTCCATGGACACGTGGGCACGTGAGCTATGACCGTGTCTGTGGACATGTGAACTGTGACGTGTCTGTGGACACGTGGACACGTAGGCTGTGACCGTGTCCGAGGACAACACGTGGACACGTGGGCTGTGACGTGTCCGTGGACACGTGGACTCGAGAGAATTGTGATGTGTCCATTACCACGTACACAGGTTCGTGGCCGTGTCTAAGGTGGACATGCAGACACATGCGAACACGTGTCCGTGCGTGCAGCAACTCATAGTGTCACGCGGCCCTCTAGTCGGAGACCAGGGCCGTGCTCACTGTTCAACGCATGCGTGCTGGTCCTGGCGCGCACTGGGCGATTCAGACGCGCTCTATTCGCGCTCCGGCGCTCTGGGCGCGTTTCGGGCGTGCGCTGGCGTGTGTTGTCCGTTGAGTGTGTGTGTATGGTACTCCACTACGTGCCTAGCACTGAGGTAGTAGGCGGCGCCTAGCGGGCTGCCACCGTGGCCCGGCGGTTGGTCGGAAGGGGTGCACTCAAGCGGCCAAGAGGGGCGCTCGGTGGGCGCGTGCAAGTGTCGGCTAGCTCCTGCGTGGACGTGCGGTGCTCGAGGGTAGCTGCAAAGGACCGAAGGTGGGCTGGATTGGGTTGGCATCGGCGGCGGGTGGTGGCCGGCTGTGAGGAAGACGACGTGGGGAAGGATTAAAATTCAAGCAATTGGGCGAGTAATTCAGGTAGGAGGGGCAATGCGGACCAGGACAGTGCGGGGGCAGAGCTAGGGACGCGCGGCCACGGCGGTGAGGCCTTTTTTATAACCGGCGCGGCAGTGGGAGCTCCGGCTCAGCGTGGCGAGGTGGAATTAAAGCTAATCACGCGCGAAATTGCCCACTTGTGACGTCTCCCAGCAGCTGTCCTACCTCATGGCGTGCTGGGGTGGTGCCAGGGCGTGCGACGACGCGCTCGCGCAGCTCGCTCAGCGCCACGGCGTCTCGAACTTCCTCGACCGACGGCGAGCTGAATTAGTGCGCGATTTGACAAGACGAGCGGTGTTAGCTGCTTTGACGGCTGTTGGTCGGCGCGGTGAGCTTGTGAGGTGTTACTGCATCCGGTGGAAAGGAGACGGTCGTGGCGGCGAGGCGGTTCAACTGCGTTCCGGCAGAGGGTGTCGGGCGCGCGTCCACCTGGCCAAAACCGCTCGTGAAACTGAGGCCGTGGCAGTTTTCCGTCAAGGCGTGATGGTACGTCCGACGGCTGCTGAGTGCGCGGCGTGGCCGGACCGGCACCATACAAGTGGCGCCGGCGTCCTGCTCGGTGGGGCGCGCCGAGGGGAAGAGAAACAGGGGGGCACGCGGGCTGGGCCAGGAGAAGCAGAGGCAGGCCGGCCCAGTAGAAGTTTGAGCCCACGCTGGATAATTCAAATTTCTTCAATTTGCTAAGGTTTAAGGATTTCCAAACTCCACAAAATCAAGCAATTAAATTCCAAAAACGGAAAACAAGATAACCAGAAAATCAAACACTTGACAAGTTCAAATTTTGAAATTTTCCTTTTAGCTATATTATCTTAGTTTAGTTTTTTTTTTTTTTTTGGGATGTGACACATGCCTACAGCGGATCATCATCCTGGTCAACGACACCACATTGGTGCACATGGGAGGACGGGTCCTCGTCATGTGCAGCAACTTTAGGTTCGAGGCAAATATGTTCTTCGATGGTTCACCCTTGATGCGGATCATGCCGTCATCGAACGCTCCGGCACCGATTGCTCCATCTCCAGGAACAAATAAAAGTATTTTTTTTATGTCTAACTCCTTTCATGGTCCCCAATAATACTGTTCGAATTAAGATTACAGCTGATGATCAAATGGTAAATTATACAGGGCGTGGGAGCAAGGCTTGGGTGATTGCCTTGCTCAATAGCATCTCCTTTAACGGTAATAGCACTCTGCATCATTTTTTACTGTCGTTTGGCAAGGGAGATACAGAAAAGGTGAGTAAGTATTAGTCACAGAAGTACTCTACTCACTCTGCACATCATAGTGCTGATGTTATTCCATTTATGATTCATCAGATATATCTGCGTAGGATAATAATTAGCATAAGACATGAGATTACAAGGAAAGAAGCGCACTGAATTGCTAGAAGAAGACGAACAAGATTGGGAAATGGAAGCAGAGCTCTCTGAGTTTTCAGTTTTTGTTTTAATCAGATATTAGAGGCTACAAGTAACTTCTTCACAGAAAACAAACTTGGAGAAGGTGGATTTCGTCCTATATATAAGGTAAATTAATAACGATACACACCTTTGATCTTGGTTATCATATCATTGTATGGAAATAAGCTTTATTTTTTCTAATCCTCATCAGAAATTCTTATGAAACTAATTAATATGCTAATCATTGTGTGTGTATAGTATATATTTGATTATGTTGGTCGGCGCGGGGAGGCGTAGTGGAAATCTTGCTTGGCGGATGTTCATCCCGAAGGCTCTGGGCCCGACCCCCTCGGGGCTGGGGCTCCAGGACAGATCTCGGCCACGTCGTCATTGGTAGTACTCAGGGGTCCGCTCCCATTGCGATTCGGCCTAGAGGTTGCTCCTTGCTTGCTGCCTGGTGTGGATGGTGTGTCGTGCATCGCGGTCGGCCCGAGGCGATCTCGAAGGAAACCTACTCTTGGAGGAGAGTCTTGCCTGCCCGCCCGACCGCCTTGGCTTTCATGTACCTGGTTGTGCTCATCAATGCGGCACTGTTGGCTGCTTCAGACTTTCCACTGTGCAGGCCGGGACGGGTCTTGTTGTTGGAGCACCATGTTGAGGTAGACTTGCAGTCGTTCGTGGGTCTCGCGCAGCATGAGGTTCTCGGGTGTGACCGATTCCATGAGGATGTAGGCTGTCGCAGCTACGTTTTCGATCCGCCGGTCGAAGGTCGGCGTACCGGTGGCCATGATCTACTGGTAGGCAGTGTATCCGCGGGCTTGGACCTCGCCAGTCATTGGAGTTGCTCCCGCGGGAGGCGGGTTCTACTGTTCTTTGCCGCATTGGTGGTCTTGCGCCATAAAGCTTGCTCAACGATATTGGCCTCTTGTTGTTGATGCAGTGAGGGATCAGTGGTCGGTGTGAGGCCCTGCGGCGTCTCCTCGCACCCCTTCTGTGCGTGGAGCATGAAGCACTCGCGCGTCGGGTCATGACCCAGCTCTCGGCGGGTGCGACGACGTCGGGTTGCGCTTTGGTGCGCGGGTGGTGAAGGTGTAATTCGCCTTCGTGGTCGGTGATGAAGTCCAAGCTCTCAAAGCGAAAGGCCTGTCAGATGGTGTAGGCGGGGACGCGCCACGAACGGCCATCTGAAGCGATGGTGAACGTGAAACTCCTAAAGCGAAGGTGAGAAATCGAAGACTCCCACCATGGCAAAGATCGAAGTCATCAGCGAAATGAAATGATGAACACGACGCGGCCCCTACCTAACGCGCTAAGTGTCAGTGTTCTGAACAGCAGCATAGTAGAATTTCTCGTATACGGAGAGAGATTCGGGCTTCTCACTGATGTGGGCTAGTCTACGGAAGACTAAGAGGATTATGCCTGGTTCGGGCCGTCACGTAGACGTAATACCCTACTTCCAAGATTGGGTGAGCGAATTGCTTGATCGTGTGAGGATTACAGTGAGGTAGGGCTCTTGCTCGATCAAGAACTCCTGGCTCTCTATGTGGTATGTGTCTATCTGGTGTATCTCTTGTTGTCTAAGGTCCCCGACACATTTTTATATAGGGGACCGAACCGGGGTTACAATGGCTTGCAGCCTACGAAACTATGCAGCTCCTTAAGAGGCGGGGCCACGAGTATCTTGAGGTTTATTCTCTGACAGCTTCTTAACATCAGGTCATCTTGTCGTTGTCCTTATCTTTGCGCCTTGCCTAGCGTTGGAGGGGCAGAGCCAGCTTTTCATTCACCGTCCAGTAGACAACGCCTGCTGCATAGTGTCAGAAATCTTTCGTACTATCGAGGTCCGATCACCGGAGGCGGTTGCCTGACCCAGGGGTCGAACAGGTAAGGCGATTGGTGATGGGCCTTGGCCTGGTAGGAAAGGTGGGCGACCCGCGAGGAAATGAGCCATCTTTTGTAGCTAATTCTGCGGATTGGGCTGGAATCGTAGATACCCGAGGTATATGATCCCGACAGGATATAAAGTATTTTTGGAGTTTTGATAAAACACTGAAGTTTTGTAAAAAAAAACTTTGGTTTTAGAAAGTAAGAAGGTGTTTGGATGCAACAAATTTTATAGTTTTCAAAACCATGATATTGGTAAAAGTGCAGCCATTTTGTAGTTTTGAAAACTTCACTCATGATTTTTTTTTCTTAACCATAGTTTTGCTTGACAATGGCTTTTAAAAGCATGGTTTCTTGATACCTCGGTATTGAAATACTATAACACCCGAACATGGCCTAATTTGATTTAGGGGAGGTTTTGGAGTTCTCTTTGAGATGCTCTAAATGTCCAACTTACATATTTTTAGAATTTTAACGATCCAATTTAAGGGAATTGTGGGAGGAAGAGATAAAAATAAGCCCCGTAAATTTTTGGGCTGGCCCCAAAAGGTGCCTTTTGGGGATTTTACTGGGAAGCTCTTGGATATGCTCTAAGGCTTTGCTTGGATGCAATGTATTTTAAAAATTTTGGAAGAACACTATGTTTTTGCCAAAACAAGAAAGTAAGTAGGTGTTTGAATGCAACAAATTTTGTAGTTTTAAAAAATAATGATATTGTCAAAAGTGTGGTTATTTTGCAGTTTTGACTTCGCTCCTTGTCTCTTTTTTCTAAATCATGGTTTGTGTCACATTGGCTTCCAAAACATGGTTCTTAGTACCTTGTTACTTAAAAACTAGAACACCTAAACAGGGCCTAAGTTCTATTTGTTTGGGATGGAACTTCTGGGTTTTAAAAATGCAGGCTGGTGGGCAATTGAAAAGGTAGTTGTCATTGCATACTAAAAGCCAGAAAAATAGATTTGGGTGAGCTTTTCAGTTAGTTCATTCCCTCAAAAACTACCTTTCTAGCATTCTAAGCGGCCATTTGACACAGCTCATCAAACGGTTTCTATTACAGGTCATGCTATAATATGTACTAAATGCAACGATCAAAAGCGACTAAGGCTGGGAAGTGGAAAAACCGGAGGCATAATGAACATGAAGTCCTGGGCAATTGAACTGTTAAAACCGGTTGGGACCGGTTTGATGAAAACTATGAAAATCGGTCAACAACTACTCCAAATTAAAAAAATCAAAATTTGAACGAAATTTAATCGAAAACCAGTCGGGTTTTCCGGTTTATTGAACGGTTTCATAGGTTTATTGACCGGTTTCTTTGGTTTACCGGTTTTCAGATTTTAAAGTTTCACCGGTTTCACCGGTTACCCCTCCGTTTATTGGTTTATTGACTAGTTTTACCAGTTTTTGAAATTCGAAAATTTTCCAATTCTCTTTGACTTTTTAAAATGAAAACCAGTCCTGAGCTAATCATCCTATCTTCTGTGGCTCATCGAAGGTTCTAGCCCATAATTTGTCAGAAATTACAGGCATGTGCCATTGTTTCTTTCCATGACCTCGCTGGTAATGCTCCTTGTCTTCCCAACATTTTTTTCATTTTTTTTAAGCTGGTAATTATTTTCAGAGATTGTAATGATCAAAGTATTTTATTCTTTCATAAAAATTTCACCAATTATCCCTTTACTCTGACTATAACAAAAAATAATGAAGAGTAACTCAAACAATATCATCCCAACTCTTCACTTCAGAAAAGACACCAAAACACATAAGCTAGAGTCAGAGCTACTCCCTCCGTCCTGCATAGAATGTCGTTCTAGCATTCAAACATTAAAATTAGATGCGACAGTAAAAGACATTCAAGTTCCTATTAATTGCTCCACTCCATCGTCATCATACCGTCACCGTGCAGTTGCTTCTGTCACCTGTGCACGGTGAGGTGGAAGGCAGTGCCTGGTGGTGAGCAAGTGAAAGATGAGGATGAGTGCTTGGGACTTGGGAGCCGAGCTGGTGAGAGTTATCATTGGAACCGGGTTACTTTTTTCGAGACAATATTTGAATCGTAAAATGATTTTTTTTTTGGATGGAGAGAGTAGTTTTTTATAAACTATAGCTAAGGCTGTCAATAAAGCTCGAGGTTTACGAGCTACTCGATTGCGAGCTCTTGCGAGCCGAATTCGACTACTCGATGAGGCCAGGTTAAATTGAAGTCAAGAGCGGGAGCTAGCAGCCTATGGAGTAGCTGGGCAGGAGCCTTCATAAATGAGCTGCCCAACTGCCTCGCTCTCCCAGAAACTCGAGCAAGTTTTGATCATTACCGTTGCTATGTTGCCAATATTTGGTTACGCCCACACTCGCCAATGCTTATTTGGCTAGCATTTGGATTAACGCCGATGCAGCACCAAACTTTGGTTAGCCCACGAACACAGACAAAGCAGCAGTTTATTTTGTTACCAAGGGTGCGTTTGGATTGCTCTCTTTGTTTCCTTTACCAAATATTGGTGAGCCTTTATAATTTGGTATTTGTTTGCTTGTCCAAAGTTTGGAAAGCCAAAATTTTTTTGAAACAACACTGCTGTTGCTGGCGTCGGCTGGGGCGGCAAAAATGTTCGCCCGCGCCCTGGCTAGCTGGGCCAAAAGATTTCGTGATGACGTGGCATATTTTGAGTGGCCGCACAAGATTCGAAACTTTTAGATTAAACCATTTCAAACAATTATATCTTTTTAATGGTATATCCGATTTACGATCCGTTTTTATTGTTGTACTCATTACAATTAAATCTATAAAATAAGATCTCACTTCACTATATTTTAATGTTAATAAAATTATTAATTTTTACACCTCACATGTCATACTAATTTCTTTACCAAATTTTAGTACGGTTGCAATACAAATGGTAGCTTTTTTTCGTTGCCGTCAATTTGGTAAGGTCACAATCCAAACATTATTTCTTTGCCAACCATTAATTGTTGCCCTTACTTTGGCAACACCAAATTTTGGTAAACCAAACAGCCCCCTACATGCGGGCGAGTGCTGGCGGTGAATTTAGCCGCCAATGCGCCAAAGAGCACCGACGAGCCAAGATTGGGCGAGCTGCTATACGTCAATGTCCAAACGTACCCGAGATGTGCAATGCCCAACTCCCACCCAGGCCGCGCCGTCCACCTCCGGCCCTAAGCTCGCGCAGGCCCTCCGCGAGTTCGCGACTTGCCCTACTAGGCCATGTCTTCCACCTCCGCCCTCAGCGCGCAGTGCTAGGGTGGCCTTCCCGTGCTAAGCCACCGCGACCTGCGTGGGTTCGTGCTTTCCCTCGTGCACAGGTCCCTCATCATCGTGCTCCTCATCCAGGCAGGGCCGTCATCGACGCCACCATCAAGGCCAGAGGAAGAAGGGAGACATCATTGATGCTTCTGGTTGAAGAATGGAAAGAGAAAAAAAGGCAGGGCGAAGTTGAGATGTTAACCAGTAAACAAGTTTGGTCGAGCCGAACTTGAGTTTTTTCGAGCTTCACTCAGAACCGAGTTCGAGGTTGTCATCAGGATCGAACGGATCTGATGTTCGGATCGAGATCAGCTCGAGTTGGTACCGAGCCTGAGCTTAAGGCGACCAAGCACGCTACGTTTGGCTCGTTGACAGCCCTAGTTATAGCCCACATAAATAGCCAAAAGTCAGTTTTTTAAAATCTTGTTTACTTCAGATTTTGTCAACACATTAAGCCAGCTGACTTATGGTTTTTAGTGTCTGTTTTAATCCGGATGACTAATTATTAGTCGGACTAAAATTATTAGTCCATTGCCTTTTTAGAGGTAGAATTAATTGTTAGTCCATCCTCTAATGATATATCTATTTTGCCCCTGATTAATTGTTAGTTCATGCCTATTTGAATAATGACTAATTACATTGCTAGCTATTAGTCCCTATTAAATCAAATAACTTGAGGGTATTTTTAGATATTTTGTAAGACCTAAGAATTGTTAGTCCCTATTAGTCCTCTTGCATCGACTAATTAGAAAATAATTAGTTCATGGATAGACTAAAAATTAATCCTCCAATTAGTCCTCCATTTAGAAGAAAAGAACTAATTTTTAATCGGCAAACAATTAATCGACCGGATTCAAACAGGGTAATTATAAGTCCATTGCATGTTTGGAGGTCTAATTGTTAGTCTATCCTCCAATAAAATATGTGTTTCACCTGTAACTAATTATTTCTGATTTGGAATCCAAAAAAATGCATTTCCAGCTTAGTTTTTGAAAAAATCAGGGGTATTTTAAACATTTTGCAATACATATGAATTGTTAGTCCTTATTAATCTCTCCGGATCGGCTAATTGGAAAACAATTGGTACTCCCTCCGTCCCACTATAAGTGATGTTTTTGACTTTTTAAAATCAACCTTTTGACCATTCGTTGAAATAATTCATTATTAAAAGTACTTCTAGTGGGAATAAACTAAAAAGAGTAAATTTTACAAAACTACAATTAGTTTGTCAAAACTATCACAAAGTTACAGATTTAACACATAGTTTCACAAAACTATAGATTTAGTACATTCATGTATCATAAACCTACATGTTTTATGAAGTGTTTCACAAAACTACATATTTTTGTGAGTGATGTATCACCAAATTACAGATTTTGTACTTTTTAAAATCTGTAGTTTTATGATATATCATTTACAAAATATATAGTTTTGTGATACATATATGCACTAAATCTGTAGTTTTGTGAAATAGTACTTTGTTAAATATATAATAGTTTTGATAAATTAGCTGTAGTTTGTAAAATTTACTCAATTAAAAATTAGTCCCCAATTAGGAGAAAATAACTAATTTTTAATCGATAAATAATCACTAATACATCAAAACTAATTCTCTCATACCTACTATCCATTATTATAAGATCACTGCTAAACAGAACCAAACTCACCCGACAGTGCATCAGAGGGCAGACAAGCCCCTTGCCATGCAAGCCTCCCATGAGGCCCACCACATGTGGCCCACATAGTAGTGACTTGTTGCCGTCTGACTGTCGGTAGTGGAATAGTTTCTGACAATGAGAGCAACCACAATGTGCTTCAAAAGATGTCTATAAAGAATAAAAAATTTACTAAAAATATCTATATACATTGTGAAAGAATCCATAAGCTTATGAACTACCTATAAGAATAAAAATTATTTTTCTTTACCATGCAATATGGCAACAGCCAATCTAAAAGAAGTTGAACTATTTTTTAATATTTTCTTATGTCTCATGATTATTGTCCACATTATAAAGCTATTCATAGCTAAATATTATTTTCAATGAATATCATTTTATGGACTACTTTAGCTATACAACATTGTGGTTGCCCTGAGGCAGGTGATTCCGGCGAATTCCATCAATCCGAACGAAAATTGAAAAAAAAATCCGAACAAAGGTGGAGCCGGAAAATTTCGCAGCTCGGATCCTTGGCCCACACACCAGAGCGGACTGCAACGGTCAAAATAGAGCATTTGAACTGAAAATTCGAAACACCCCGCCGCGTCGCGTCCCCTCCAGCCACCTCCTCCAAGCAGAGCCCGTACTCACATCCCCACCTCACCCTCCCTGCCGTGTGGACCTGATTAGCTGTCGCGCGCCCCTGATCGTAGCGTTGCGCCTGGCAGGCGGACCCATTCGGCCGTCCAAATTTCGGGCTCCCGCGTCGCCCCCAAATTTTTGGGGCCTTCCTCCCTTTCCCACCTCTGTCACGGAGCAATATAATTCGATTCGAATCGGCCGAACCCCCTCGTCTCCCTCCCCATCCCCCAAAATCCCTAGCTAGAGACATGGCGCCCAGCTCACCGCGTGCCGCCGCGCCAGTGCGCGCCTCCACGCGGAAGCGCGCCGCCAAAGCCGTGGCCGAAGAGATCCAGGACCGGGAGGACGAGGTGGTCGCGGCGGCGTCCGACAAACGCCGTCGCAGGGGATCCTCCTCGTCCGCCAAGAAGCCTAAGCCACCGCCGAAGAAGGCCAAGGCGGCGACAAAGAAAGCTGATGCTGAGAAGGCGGAGAGGAAGGAGGCGGCGGTGGAGGATGAGGTGTGCGCTGAGGAGCCCGATGAGGAGGAGATTGCATTGGGGGAGGAGGCCGAGGCGGAGGAGCAGGAGAAGCAGTCCGAGGAGGCGGCCGCAGTCTCGCCGGAAAAGGCAGGGAAGAAGCGCGTGGCGCAGCCGCACGCCAGGAGGGTCGCCCGCAGCGGCGACGAACACGAGCCAGAGTTCCTCGGCGACCCCGTCCCAGCGGCCGAGGCGCGGTCCAAGTGGCCCCATCGCTACAGCCGCGGCGCTGCGTCCAGAAGGTACATCTCCAGCGACCTATTCTTTCCCCCCTTCTGATAAAGGCTGTTGTTTGCGCTAAGTCTACCTGCCGTTGACCCCTCACGTAGACCGGAGGATGAGGAGGATCTCAAGGCCCGGTGCCACTTCCGCTCTGCAAAGGTGGACAATATCGTCTACCGCCTCGACGATGACGTCTATGTCAAGGTCGACCCTACTTCCCACTCCGATATTATACCTCCTTTGGAATATATGATTACAGAAGTATACGAATAGTAAAAATGTAGAATTTGCTATGACATGCTTCTTCATTCCGTATGAAATTTTACAAAAGGTCTGACCTCTTGATTAGATTCCCATGAAATAGAGGCATAAGACAGCATTTCTATGGAAAATTTTCTTTTACTTTCCTATTACCAAAGGCCTCTACAGGAAACTTATCTTAGAAATTGAAATCCTTCAAAATTCCTATGCGAATCCTCCAATCCAAAGGAGGACTGTTGATGATTGTTTATTTATGCTCGTCGCATGCCCTTCCTTGGAGATACGATGTGTGTGCTGTGATAAGTATGGGAAATCTGAGTTTTTTTCGCAACTAAATGCTCTTCTCTTACAATCTTCTCCATTTTCACAAGATGTGGAATTATTGTTAGTTGGTTATTGCATTTGGAAATTGTTAAAGAGCTAGCTAAACAGGGAAGAGTGGAAATAGCAATATATGTGCTGAAACCCTGAATTTTTCTGCTCCTTTTTCACTGTAGTTTCTTGGTTTTGCTTATTTATTTATTTTTTGCTTTGTCTCTTTTTTGTGGTTTTCTTCTCCCGCCTATCCAACTTGGTTTTCTTCTTGCTGTTAGCTATTGCATGTTCTTGTCAAAGTGACTTCCTGTAGGTGTCCCCCCCAATTGTGATGCAGGAATGTCATAAATCATAAATAAATTTCACAGGAAAATGCAAAATTGTAAGGGTGCTGTAATGGGTAGCTTCTTGGCCAGAATATTTTTCTGCCTCTAAGATGTTGAATAATTGTTTGCTTTTGTCCTTATTTCTGTGAAAAAAGCATGCTTGAGTGCTCTGCCTAAGGACATA
This sequence comes from Zoysia matrella, assembly GCA_001602295.1. Taxonomy (NCBI): domain Eukaryota; kingdom Viridiplantae; phylum Streptophyta; class Magnoliopsida; order Poales; family Poaceae; genus Zoysia; species Zoysia matrella. The sequence continues at coordinate 54,286 of BCLG01001762.1, forward strand.
AGGGGCAACTAGCTGCGCCCCAGAGCTGGGTGGCCTGGTCTGTGATCTAATAGTGCTGGTTCATAGAGGAGCAAAATAGGGAGGCTGGTGTGCTGTGTCGCCTTACCTGCTTAAGATTCGTTCCCGGGGGGAGGGGGGAGGGGATGGCTTGATCGATTGCAGCAGGAGCACTAGAAACAAGATTAGGTTTGGTGATAAGTGTATTTTATATGTGTATTTTATATTTAGGGTAAGAAAATGGAGTGGGCCTTATTCAATGGGCTAAGGACCGTTGTGGGTTTATACATCATTCTGGACCAACACCAACTTAATCCTTTTACTTTTAATTTTATTTGTTATACTTGGTGGGCTACAGTAAAATGCCAAGGAATGTTAGGCTCCACTTAAGCTCTAGGCAATGGGTCACCATTCGCTTAGTGCCCAACATTTTTTTCCCCTAGCTTTATTTATCCTCCATGTTTGTCCTTGTGGAGTAAGAAAGAAATGATTTTGTTTTTCTACGATAATGCTATGTGTGTGTCCAAAAATAGTATAAACGAACTCAGATTGTTGGCTTTGTATCTAATTTTTATGTTGTCACCTAGCTGACACCCAAGTGTTCCATTGTCACCACATTTGTTTGCCCAGTCTGGGATGATCTGAATCACTGCCTGTTTTCTTTCCTGGTTCTAGATAATGTTATCTGTAGTCCAGCTTGCATATAGTTCAAAACTTTTGTTAATGTTGAATTTTTGTGTTCAGTACTGTTTCTTCTCATATTTTTGATTCTATTTTGCTAATTATAGGCTGGAGATAATGAGAATGATTACATTGGACGGATAACTGAATTGTTTGAGGGCATTGACCGCCATTGCTATTTTACATGCCGTTGGTTCTTCCGTCCAGAGGACACGGTATGTGTGGATTAGTGGTTTTTTTGTATTGTAAAAAAAAAATCTTTTAAACTAAGCTTGCTCTATCTTTGTAGGTTATCAATAGCTTGGTTACCATAAATATAGATGGCAACAAGCACGACCCCAAACGTGTTTTCCTTTCTGAGGAAAGGAATGATAATGTGCTTGATTGTATTATCTCAAAGGTTAAAATAGTACAAGTTGATCCAAATGTAAGTTTCGGGTTCACAACTCTGTTATCTTGCTCATTGCTATACCATTTCTCACCACAATGTATTTGTTTGTCTCAGATGGATCTAAAAGCCAAGCATCAACTTGTACAAGACTATGACTTGTATTATGATATGTCATACTCTGTGGCTTATTCAACATTCACAAATATGTCACCAGGTAATTTTTCTCTAGTTCATTGGGTGCAGGCTCCCTTATCTTGGATAATCTTATTCAATTGTGTATATCTTTGTCCTAAAAGTAGCATTATGCCCATTCTTTGAGATCTGAATGAAAAATTCAATAGAAACTCAGGAATATGGGTGCCACATGATTTGAAAAAAAAAAATACTAAAATCTTACTCTCTTCGTCCCCAATTACTTGTCATTCTAGAGTTCACAAGTTTTTTTTTACTTGTCATTCTCGCTTCCCAATACACCTTTCTCTATTCTCAATATATCCTTATCTCTATCTCTCTCCTCATTTTCAGCACATCCCACTTTTTCCACCAATCCTCAATTCTTGTGCCCATATCTAGAATGACCAGTAAAGGGGACAGATGGAGTACCATTTCTCTCTCTCTCTCTTTACTTTTTATATACTCTTTTAAAATTTATGTTTAAGTAATTGACACCTTGTGTACTTGTAACAAAGCACCTCACCATTCAACAATTCAACACTATATGCTTCTTTATTGAGGTTATCACCGTGCAATGATTTATATAGGACATCTTTAATGACCTCCCTCCTCTCTACCCTATTCTTTCTCATTCTCATGTTCTCCTTTCTCTAATATTCCCCTTGTACCAATTTAATCGTCATCCTAGCCTTTTTATGTTTTCTCATTTTACTTGTCATCCTTGCTTCCCAATACACCTCTATTTTTGTATCTCTCCTTGTTTTTAGTTTCTCCCATGTTTTTCACTCTCCTTAACTCTTTCTTGCACATATGTTGTCAAGTAAAAGGGGACAAAGGGAGTAACCTGTATCCCTTTCTCAATCAGCTTGATTCTTAAATCTTTGATGCTCCAATCAATATTCAATCTCAACGACAGCTTCCATTTCTCCTTGCTCAGTCATCTGTTTTTGCTGTGATAGACGCTGGCGATAGGATTGCACTGGTTCCATTTATGCTGGGCAAGGTTGCCATTGACTTCAATTTCTCCCAAAATCCTAGAGCATCCATGCTCTAATCTCCTTTAATCCAGCACACCTAGTACCCCAATCTATTCAATCCACAAATCTGTGTAGGTGCTGTGTAATTCACTTCGGGTGTCTTTGACAAGTTGAGACACATATATCTGCTCGGATGCAACATTAGAGAAGTGAAGTTGAAGAAGTGTTTGAGCGCATCCTCAGAGGGGCAGAATGAGTGTATGTTGGAGCGGTCCACTGGTCTGATGTTCGGAAAGGGGCAGGGCAGGGGTGGTCATCTGAGGGTTGAACCCACCTATCGGTGCAAAATTTCAGTGGTGGGAGGTGACAGACCATGACCGGCCCTTACCAACTCAGAATTTTCATATAATGCTTCCAAAGGGTTGCATGCTCTTAAAGTGCATGAACATCCAAAAATAAGATAGGCAGTGCACACTACCATCTACCATCATGTGAAATTTGAGATGGAATCAAGATGTGCAAAATTACTGGATGGGTCTGACATCTTTATTTTTTCTGTTCCTTTAAATACCTACAGGTCTGGAGCACTGTATATACTCAATTCTGCAGTAAATGCTAACTCATGTTTTTCTACCAACTAGAAAATGGGTCATCAGGAAGTGAAACTGCATCTGCTATATCTTCTGATGAGGTGGATTTGGGGACGTCATCTGGTGGGCAATCAAGAACAGCTACACTTCTGGATCTGTATTCTGGTTGTGGGGGTATGTCAACAGGCCTTTGTTTGGGTGCAGCACTTGCTGGCTTAAGGCTTGAGACGGTAAATTTGTACCTAACACTAGTTAGATTGTTAATTATAATGTATTGTATTACAATTTGAGTGATATTTCTTTTTTTTTTTGGCTGGCAGAAATGGGCTGTGGACTTCAACAAATATGCATGTGAGAGTCTGAAGTACAACCATCCACAAACGGAGGTATGCTTCTGTAGTTCATATTGAATTCCTTTATTCTTTGTGGTTTTTGTTATAAAGTGTCTTTGGATCTTCAAATGTAGGTGCGCAATGAGAAAGCAGATGAGTTTCTTACTCTCCTCAAGGAATGGGCTATCTTATGTGACAAATATGTCCATGGCGATGCTGGTTCAGATTTAGCAGATCAAATTGTTGAAGAGGATGCCAGTGACTTGGATGAGGATGAGTTTGTTGTTGAGAAGATCCTTGGCATATGCTATGGTGGCAATGGCAGGGACAATGGGCTCTATTTTAAGGTACTTTTGTGCTGTTTTTCAATCAAGCTGCACTAGTAAGACCCTCAACAAAAAAATTTCTGTGAACAAAAGTTGGGTTACTACTGAAAGGGGGCTTTGTTTTTCAATTCAGTTGAACCGTTTGATGTAAGATATGATTTTTGCAGATAAAATGGCAAGGCTATGGCCCAGAATATGATACATGGGAGCCAATTGATAATCTTAGGTTAGTAAATGATATATCCTGACTGTTGTCTGGTACATGTTTTGCACTCTTCTAATCAATGTTTCATAAACCAGTGATTGTCCACTGAAAATTAGAGAATTTGTACAAGAAGGATATAGGAAAAGAATTTTGCCATTGCCTGTGAGTTCTCATATCCCTTTTTCTTTGCTCTGTTTAACTCCAACTTTATTTGATAATTAATCTTCCTTCCTCTAATATTTTTCTAAAGGGGGATGTTGACGTAATCTGTGGAGGCCCGCCATGTCAAGGCATTAGTGGGTTCAATCGGTTCAGAAACCGTAATGACCCTCTTAAAGATGAAAAAAATAGGCAAATGGTAACATTCATGGATATTGTGGCATATTTGAAGCCAAAGTATGTCCTGATGGAAAATGTTGTGGACATACTTAAATTTGCTGATGGCTACCTTGGACGTTATGCTTTGAGCTGCTTGGTAGCTATGAACTACCAAGCGCGGCTTGGCATTGTTGTAGCTGGCTGCTATGGCCTTCCACAGTTTCGGATGCGTGTATTCCTATGGGGTTGTCTTCCTTCGATGGTTTGTTCCATGACTTGTTGCTTCATATGTTTGTCAGAGTTGCAATTCCTTGCCTATTACTCCCTCTGGTTCCATAATCTTGATGTTTTGGATAAAGCATGGGTTAAACATTGGAAATATAAAGTACAAATAAGTTCAAAATTGTTAAGTCTAAAAATATGAAAATTATATGACTAGATATGTCTTAAAAAAATCTTTCATAAAAATATATGTCACTTTTAAATAAAAACTTATAGAAAAAAATAAGTTAAAGTTGCAACTTGGAGATTGTGCTGTTGTCCAAAATGTCAACAAATATGGAACCGGAGGGAGTAATCAATTGTATTAGCATTGTAGGTGCTCTCAAAGTATCCCTAGTCAGGGTTGTAATTCCCTATTTAGTGATCAGTTTTTTTTAGACTTATTTAGTGATCAGTTATGTTTGTCATTGTAGGCTCTCCCAAAGTACCCTCTTCCTACACATGACGTAGTTGTGCGTGGAGGAGTCCCCAATGCCTTTTCAGTAAGTGTAAACTGTGGCTCTTTTAAACTATAAAAAGTGTAACATTCACTGACAAACATAATTATGAATGCAGCAAAATGTTGTTGCATATGATGAAACACAAAAACCAACTTTGAAAAAAGCTTTGCTTCTGGGTGATGCCATTTCAGATCTACCAAGGGTATGCATTTTTTTTGAAGTTAGGTCTCTTCAAATTGTGCTTGTAGCCTTACCCTTTCGTGCAGGTAGAGAACCACCAGCCGCATGATGTTATGGAATATGGCGCTCCACCTAAGAGAGAGTTTCAGCGTTACATTCGACTCAGTCGCAAAGGTAAGGAATTAAGATAACATCTATCCGTTGACCTTGTGGATCATGAGCAAGTTAATTTTTTTTCATGAAGAATTTGTGCATTAAAGGATGTAAATTGAGTCATTTCAATGTTCATACTTGAGTAAATTGTGCAATGCTGCAACTATTTGTGATGGATCGAAAAATATTTTAAGAGAATTCCTTATTTGACCCTAAAAAGTCACTGTTTCTTTCCTTATCCATTTCTGCTTTGAACTTCCCTATCTGGACAAAATTTCATCTTTCATTCCTTCCATTAGTTTAGGCCTCAAATGGTGTTAAATAAAGAGTCAAATGACAATTTGACCCTTGAAAAATAAACCACCACAAGTTCAGCTTGTATTGTGTCAATTTTATGGTGTGCACAATTTTTCGAAATGAAATTATAACATTATTAGTTTTTTATATATACTTATTTTAACATGAAAGCGCAATAGTGTTAACTTTTTAACAAATTCATACTGCCATTGTGGTAGTTCATTTAATAGGAGGGGTAAAATGGTTATTTGACCTCTTATTTAACACTGTTAGAGCTCTAAACTCACAGAAGGACCAAGAAAGGAATGAAAGATGAATTTGTCTGGATAGGGATGTTCAAATCAAAAAGGGCCAAGGAAGGATGTGGTGACTTTTTTAGGACCAAGAAAGGAATTTTCTCATTTTAATGTTCATTTTGGAAAACAACAACATAAACTTCATAAGTTTATGAAATTTACTACCAATTTGTTGAATCATATTCTGTCCACTGAATGCTCAGATATGTTGGATTACTCCTTTGATGGAGAGGCTGGTCCAGATGAGGGCAAGCTATTGGATCACCAACCCCTAAGGTTAAATAATGATGACCACCAGCGGGTCCAACAGATCCCTATAAAGAAGGTTGGAGGTTTTAGCGCATTAGATTGGTATTTGTTTCCATTTTCTCCTGATATAGTACTACATTTTCTGTTACAGGGTGCCAATTTCCGTGACCTAAAGGGTGTCAAGATTGGTGCAAACAACACTGTTGAGTGGGATCCTGAAATTGAGCGTGTGTATTTGCCATCTGGGAAGCCATTGGTATATCTTATATGGAATCCATTTTAAATTGTTTGCAATTGTTTTTTTTAAAAAATAATACTATATTTGTTGCAAGGTGAAACCTTACACAGCTATTTGTTTCTTTTGTTGCTAGGTTCCTGACTATGCCATGTCTTTCATTAAAGGGCGTTCCCTGAAGTATGTTACCCAATTTGACTTTTTTGGGCTATTTGCATCTATACCATTAATTTGAGTGCACTTTTCATCTATATCATCAAGCTAGTCAATGACATGTGAGGCTTGGTCTTACATGTCATTGATCCAAGGTGGTGATATAAATGGAAAGTGTAGCTAAAGTGATGGTATAGATGGAATTGTTCCTAGTTATATTACTTAAAAGTTACATTCCATGCTGCTGCAGGCCATTTGGGCGGCTGTGGTGGGATGAGACAGTACCTACTGTTGTGACCAGAGCTGAGCCCCATAATCAAGTTAGTTACAAGCTGCTGCCTCTGTTTCCTTTGTATGATTGTTTCTTGCAAATTCTGCGTGATTGACATGTTTGCCGACAGTGTATATTGCATCCAGATCAGGCAAGAGTCCTGACTGTCCGTGAGAATGCAAGGTTACAGGGATTTCCAGATTACTATCGATTGTTTGGCCCGATAAAGGAAAAGTAATTCTGTCTTCCTGCTTTGCATTTAATAAATCACAGTTCAACCTGGGACAATTCTAAAAATCCTGAGATTTGAATATTGGATGTCTACTGCAGGTACACTCAAGTTGGTAATGCAGTTGCTGTCCCAGTTGCTCGGGCTCTAGGCTACTGTCTTGGCCAAGCATACCTGGGTGAGTCAGACGGAAATGACCTGCTCTGTGTGCTGCCTGATAGCTTCACAACTCTGGGACAGCCTGTGGCAAGGGCCTCCTCTGTCAGTACTCCTACAGGAGAGGTAGTTGAGCAATAAACAAGTCCAGATGTGAAGAGTGGTGTCAAGTCTGGTTGGATTCAATTGGGGTACATCCAAGAACATGTTAACACTTCTCAGGGCAATTTGTTGCTTGGGTGACATCCTGGTTACTAATTGGTTTGATGGATGTTGTAACAATGGTGGCACTGCTTGTGCTTGTACTATAGTGAGGTACTCTGTACCAAACATTCATTTTTTTTCCTGTTGTAAGTGATCTTTCTCATGTGTAGACAATAGATTAGTCTGCTGATCATAATGAGAGTGAGACTATTAGTTTCTATTGTTTGATGCTAGAAAATTTTCATCTGTTGTAGTTCAATATGGCTGACATGCCACATATGAGTGAATCAGATTCTCTTGTACTCATTCATGTCAGTCCAAAACTTGATGGGAGAAAGTCCATTTTACTCCTCTCAGGTATAGCCAATATCTAAATAGCTCTCTAAACTATGTTTTAATTTATTTTGGATCAATTTACACTTTCATGTAATTTATCTTTTTTTGTTTTTTAATACATAAACATAATCTTAAGATCAAACTTTGTAAAACACATCATAACATATTAAAAAATGATTATAACTTTTTTATCATTATTTTACTAGGAAAAGTAATTTAATATTGAATTAATCTATGGGATACAAAATGGCAAGCAAAATAATGGTAAAAAATTTAAGACGTATTTTTTAAATGTGTTATGATGTATTGTATCATCTTACAAAGTTTCATTTTAAGGTTACATTTGTGTATGGAGAATTAAAAAAGACAAATTTTATAAAGGAGTAACAGGGTAAAATAAATCAAAATATAGTTTAGAGAGTTATTTAAATTTTAGCTATATTCGAGGAGAGTAAACCATAGCGCCTGTTGGGGGAAGAGAAAATTGAACATATTTGTCATACTATCATGTGTAATATTATGAAGCAAAACTGTTAGATTGGTTTTGGTTTCATCACGAGGCTCCAAATGGATACCTTTCAAGTTGGTTTTTCACTGAAGATTTCAAACGAATTCACTTGACCTGATTGGCAATAGAAAGATATTGCTTAGGGGCCTGTAAATTTCATATTCTGCTGCAATTGTATGAGTCTGTCCTGCACTTGTCTCTGTGTTGCCACTCTATCGCTCCCAGTAGGGTTTTACTCCCTCCGTATTTTTATTACTGACGTTCGGAGAAGGATAAGTAGTGTGTTTTTAGTTCAATCACTTGTCGGAAACGTCAATAATTTGCGTCCGGAAGTTGTATTTGGCACGGTGGCTAAAAATGGGAGATGCCAGATATGGTGGTGGATGGATGGCGACGCGGAAGGCACGCAATCTGCTGTCGACCTCATTTTCCTTCACCCTCACCTAATCACCCCTCAGGAAAAAGAAAAGGTACATACAATTTATCTGCAGTATCTGATCAATCATAGTTTCCATTAATTCATGTTCATGTTTCTTGATTTCTATCTCATTCTATCATGCTATTTATTTGGAGTTTCAACCAGTCGATGATCTTTAACATGCATATGCGTGCTCAGGAATCAGGCCTGTGCGTTGATATATTTCTTTGGTATTATCTCTGAGCAGCTTGATTTTCATATGTCCGTGATTATTATTTAATTTAATTTTTTAATGTTAACATTTGTCCCCCAAATCATTAATGACCATGGCCGCAACTGCTTGTAAGAATGGAGATGCAAGTTTGTTATTTCTGTACCTTGCAACAACTCCTTTCGCCTGCAGCAGATTTGCAATTCTTAACCGTAATTTACAATTTTTTCGTGTAGGGGCGCGGGGCAACCAAGAACTACAATTCTTACCTGTTGAATTTAAATAAAATAACACAGCTCTGTCAAAGTAAAGGTGGAGGTGGAGTCCTCTCCATTTCACAGGAAGAGCTCCATCCTGTCTCCTTAGAGGAACCAAGAATAAATGGCCTCCACTCCAGAGTCCTCGCCGTCATCTGCCAATTCTACGCAGCCACCACCATCCTCTACCGATTCATCACGTCCGTCACCTTCATCCTCAGCACCACCTCCGTCGCAGGCGTCGAGCTCACAACCAAAATCATCAAACAGTTCACCATCACCGCCAAGGGGCGAATCATCCGCATCTCCAGCATCGCGGTCGTCGCCATCTCCGCCTACGCCAAGAAAAAGTAGTGGGTCTGAGAATAGTGAGAGCTCCAGCTCCAAAGACGGCACAAAACCGTTGTCGTCGCCCGAGCATACGGGACCTCTGATCGCTGGCGTGGTGATTGGAGTGGTGGCGTTCGCCGTCTTGTTAGCCTTCATAGCGTGCATATGTTGCTGCAGGAAGAAGAAGAAGCGGACAGCCCCCATGAACATGCCCTTCTACGCCGACGAGAAAGGTCAGACGCGTACATGTCGCAGCTATGAGCCGTTGGAAATTTAACAAGTGCGTTTTAACTTGGTGCTCGAAACGCAGGCAACGTGTACTACCCCAATGCTGGTCTGCCGCCCAAGTGGCAGAAGTACGGCAGCAATGGCAGCATCGCTCCGCCAGGATGGCACCAGCAGTCCCCTCCACAGGGCTCAACGGCGGCGCCGCTCAGCGGCGACACGGGTGGCCCGTACTCTTCTGGCCCCTACGGCCCTCCGCTCCCGCCGCCGTCGCCTAACGTGGCGCTGGGCTTCTCCAAGAGCTCCTTCTCGTACGAGGAGCTCGCGTCGGCGACGGCGGGGTTCGCGTCGGCAAACATGCTGGGGCAGGGCGGGTTCGGGTACGTGTACAAGGGGGTGCTCGCCGGCAGCGGGAAGGAGGTGGCGGTGAAGCAGCTCAAGTCTGGAAGCGGGCAGGGTGAGCGGGAGTTCCAGGCGGAGGTCGAGATCATCAGCCGTGTCCACCACCGCCACCTCGTGTCTCTCGTCGGCTACTGCATCGCCGGCAACCAGCGCATGCTCGTGTACGAGTTCGTGCCCAACAACACGCTGGAGCATCACTTGTATGGCAAGGGCGTGCCCGTCATGGACTGGCCGACTCGCATGAAGATCGCACTGGGGTCGGCCAAGGGCCTCGCATATCTTCACGAAGACTGTACGTAATAATTAAGTTGCTTGCTTGCAATCAGACTATCCAAACTTTTAGAATTAATTAAATTTGTAACTTATATATGATCATGTAACATCGATGTCTTTGCAGGCCATCCTCGGATCATCCACCGCGACATCAAGGCGGCGAACATCCTGCTGGACAACAACTTCGAGGCCATGGTGGCGGACTTCGGGCTGGCGAAGCTGACGACGGACACGAACACGCACGTGTCGACGCGCGTGATGGGCACCTTCGGGTACCTGGCGCCGGAGTACGCGTCGAGCGGGAAGCTGACGGACCGGTCGGACGTCTTCTCCTTCGGCGTGATGCTGCTGGAGCTCATCACGGGGCGCCGCCCCATCGACACCGCCAAC
>BCLG01001762.1:72599-94330 GCA_001602295.1 Zoysia matrella
GCGGTGGGGCGGGGCCCGCCGCCTGGCGCCTGACACTAACAAGTCCTGCTGGCCCCCAATGTTACGACCTGGCACTGTTGTGACTGCAACAGTGTTGGACCCAAAGTGACATCATTATATAAAACGACACGAATGGCTAACATTATTCAATAGTGTCGGTCACAGTAGACGTCACGAGCAACCGATACTACAAAATACGACACCAGTGTTGGTTATTGTTTCCTTCATCCATATTCGACACTAGAAACGAACACTATAGTATCGGACAAACGTGATCTAACAAAAACTGACACTAATAATTAACCTATCAGTGTCGGTCATGCTGACGACAAAAATAACCGAAACTAGTGTCTTTTAGCAGTGTCGGTTTTGGTGCCGTAGGTCAGGACGAAGCCATCTCATATATTGGATATAATATAAAAAGAAAGAAAGTACTACAATATGTCCAGACTGCACATTGCTGGCTGTGCAATGTACATTTTAGACATACAGTTTACATGCTCCCTCGACACAGACAAAATGTCAGATCTAATAAATAGGTCGACACTTGCAAGAATAGGTGAGGTGGGACTAAAGTACAATGAGCAATAGTGTCGGTCAAGTATGATGTCGGCAGAAACCAACATAAACGTAACCATTATACTACCTCTATTCCAAAATACTCTCTCTCTTCCAAAATATTTATTAAATTAAAGAACCTGTTCGTATACATGTACTCTCTTTTTATATTTAACTTACAGTAAATTTTTTTTATAAAATTACAGAACCTGCAAGACTCTTGTAATATTTAACTTTTACTATTATTATTTATAAAATGACATAATATCTAATATAAATTTAGATAACTTATTTCTATTATATAATGAAAAAAAAGAATGTTCAACGATTTGACCAGGTTCGCACAGAAGATTACGCAGGTTATGCGCAACCTCCAGTGCCAATCTGCCATACAGTTTACACGCTTTCACATCTATGTACAGACAGCTAGAGCTTATAAGTTGGTAGATACTAGCAATTATAGTCGAGGTGAGACTAAAGTTATGTCACGTAATAGTGTCGGGCGGGTATGACGTCAGCGAAAACCGACATTACAATGGGTTATAGTGTTACACCTGTATGACGTCAGCGTAGACCGATATTACGATGAGCAATAGTGTCAGTCATGTATTACGTCAGCAGCAAACGATATTAAAAGATGAAACCGACTTTGCAACCGACTTGTACTAATAATATTTATAAATTTACGTAACTTGTAAACATAATATTTATATAATTATAAATTTACTACTACTACTACTTATAATAACTACACGTTCATGTTCGAGTCCTCCATCTCGATGTCCTCTTCATCCTCCTCTTCCTCCTCCTCTAGAACAGCTAACTTGGCCACCTCGGTGGAGAAGAGCTTGATGGTCGCCTCTGCCTCCCTGGTCACCGCGTCGCGATGGAACGCCAGCTGAACTTGGGTGTCGAAGGGGAAGTCAGGCTGGCATACCTTTATCGCAGATAGTATGCGGTCCGCAACTATCTACGCCAGGTCACGACGCTCCGACATGGCATCGGTCCCTTCCAGAGGAGCCATGGCGTAGAGGAAGTGGGCAGGAGACCCCCTTGGCCTAAAGGGAGCTCCAGACGACCCAGCTTCAGATTCATCACAGCACCGTTCATCTTCTTGAAAATGTCCGATGCCATGTCGGTTTAAAGCCAGAGGGACACCCGCATATCGTCAAGATCTTGACGAAGCTTGACGAGTCGTGCCTCCCACTCCTCAAGTTGCCTCAACAGCTGCTGCACTTTGTGGGATGCCATTAGAGACGAAGATGAAGATGGTTCGAAAGAGATGTAGAAGACGAGATAGAAAACACGAGAATGAGACGCGCTGTTGCGACCCCTTCTATAGCCCTTGGGTGAACTCCTCACCTTCCGACGCTCCAGTTTCTACTGAGCATGTCACATTTCGACACTCCAGTTGCATCCTTCTAGTGGGACCGAGAGTTTTCAATGTTATAAATGATGTGATGTACAATATGGACACTAATGGCGTCGATCAAGTATGACGTCCGCATGAACCGACATTACAATGAACAACAGTGTTGTTAAAGTATGACGTCAGCAAAAACCGACATTGCAACTAGCAATAGTGTCGATCAATTATGACGTCAGCAAAAATCGACATTAATGTAACTTACATCTATTTTTCTGAAAAATGAACTGGAACATGTTTGGCACTGAAACAGCGAACCAAACAACATTAACACAAACCTAGTACTGAAACAAAGAACAAATTACAGCACTGGATACACAATTTTATAATTCAAATAGAAATAAGAGTCTGAAGAACAATACATTTATCACATTCTCCTACTTTAATAGGTTTGCCACCAATAGTCTTAACATACAACCAACTAAAGCAGTGATGACACAAACTCCGTCAGCTAGCACTCGTGCCTTCATCTTTGTGCTCAACTTCGCGATCACATGCTTAAATTCAGTATTTGCGCAATTTCAAGCTTCAAGTTTGCTACTTCCACAGACACATCAATTGCTTCCTTATGTTCTTCCTCTGATGGAACCTGAATATGGTGGTGCACATTTGCAGCCAACCATCTCTTATAGTCCTTTTCCCACTTGTAAAAACCACACCTCATTGGATCATCCTACAATGAGATTCAAAGCATTCTAAATAACAGGTGCATTAAAGCAAGTCAAATCAGAGCAGAATTGAACCCTCACCTGTTGATTCTCCTCGCATTTGAAGAAGAATTCAACGTACGTGTTGGCCTTCTTGCTCTGCAACCTAATGACCCGCTTTCCACACTTTGGACAATCAACCAGGGGCATGTCGCACATCCAAGCTGGTCGACAGGCTCTAAGACGTCATAGCTCTCACCTTGCTAGATGAAACCCTATGCTTTGACATGGATCGGCGAGAAGACGCTAGGGACATGGTTCCGCATCACTTGCCCTCAACGTCGATCCAATCTATATGCAATGGGGAATGAGGATGATCAGGAGAGCGAGCGAGATTCGAACAATGGGGAACGAGGATGACCAGGAGAGCAAGCGAGAATAGAGAGGATGCCGACGCACAGGGATAGAAGAAGAAAGGGGAAGGGCAATTTTGGTACAAACAAAAATTAGCAATAGTGTCGGTCATGTATGATGTCAGCGGAAACCGACATTACAAATAGCAATAGTGTCGGTCATGTATGACGTCAGCGGAAACCGACATTACAAAAAGCAATAGTGTCGGTCGAATATATTGATGTCATCTTTGAGCGATATTACAGTAGTGAGTACTACCAATTAACATATTTCAGAATCTTTGATGAACATATGTTGATCATTACAAAATATAAATATCATTACAAATTACAGTAGTGACATTTTACAAATTTTTTTTCCAAATACATGTCTTCAAGAGGGTTGACAGAGCCTGGAACGGCAAGGGCCCCGTCTACCTGCTGCTAAATGGCGGTGACGTTCTCGAAGTCCGATGCCTATCACTCGTTTGGCTCGGGCCACGCCTGGAAGGGAACGAAGAGATTAAGGATAAGATGTAGATTAAAAGAGTAGAAATGTCATGATCCTAGTAATGCAAGGGCGAGTGAAGCTAGATCTGAACGTTGTGGATGAGCATCTGCATGCTCTTCACTTTGCATCGGCCACCGCAAGGTGAAGAGTATGCAGATGCTCATCAACAACGTCCAGATCTAGCATGCGTCGCACTTGCACTTCTGGTATCATGATATTTCTATTCTTCTAGCCTACATCTTGACAATTCTACCGTTGAGCAGCAGGTAGATGCGACAGGCTCTGTCAACCCTGTTGATAGAGATTACAGGACATCAATCTTGAGAATGAGTCCTGAACTCACTGCCATAAACCCTAATCCATAAACCCTAATAACTTGATCTGACAAACTTGCATCAAATGAGAATAACAGATCCGGTAAACAAATGATGTTGCAAACAGATCTGACAAGCGAAATACAGAATTTGTATATGCTCACCAGGCTACCCGTGCGCGACTAGGCATCATAAGTAACATTCAAAAAAGGACCATACACGCGGCATGATAAGAGGAGGAGCGGCATGATAGGAGGGCAGCATGCTGACGGTTGAGAAGCAAGGGGGCGAGATACATATATAATGACTAGGGTTTAGTTAGTAGTGTCGGTCGGTTTGAAATCACCAATAACCGACATTACAAGGACAACGGTGTCGGTGATTTACAACCATAGTGTCGGTAGCTGCCTGACCGAAATTACAACATCACTCATTAAACATCTATTATTTTGTACAATACTTTCTAGCAGATGATAAGCATTCTTATTTCATTTTATAACGTATTTTTTATAAATTTTGTAATCACTTTCAACCTACATTCAACTTTTTCTTGTACTCATAGTACAGTGCCATATGATTGGTAACCTATAGTTACATTTGAACTAAAAATTTCATGGAAAGACTAAAAAAATTCAAACAGTTTGACAGATTACTTACACAATGCAATTTAGTAAAATTAAATTGTAGATCAAAATTCATTATATACGTCAAGAAAAAAATTATAGAAATTGTTAAACTTGTTAACAGTGTCGAGAAGGCTGAAATCAGCAGCGACCGACATTACAAGGACAACAGTGTCGGTCTTTTATTTTTGTAGTTTCAGTTGGCATGACCGAAATTACAACATCACTCAGCAAACATAACTTAAATTATTTTAAAATTTTTTTACACGCCAAATGTTTCATTATCTTGTACAATGTTTTCTAGATGATAAGCATTACTATTTCATTATAGAACTTTTTTTATAAATTTTGTAATCACTTTCGACCTACATTCAACATTTTCTTGTACTCCTAACGTATAGTGCCATATGATTGGTAACTTATAGTTCCATTTGAACTAAAAGTTTCATGAAAAGACTCAAAAAAATTCAAACAAAAAGTTGACAGGTTACTTACACAATGCAATTTAGTAAAATCAAATTGTAAATCAAAATTTATTATATACGTCGAGAAAAAGTAAAGAAAGTGTAAATCTTATTAGTAGTTTTTGTAGTGTCGGTTACTGTAACGTCATGGTGTCCGACATTGTTACTCTTACTATATAAGCAAGCTTTGTCACTTCGTTCCACACTAAATCTAGTGGCATTTTCATTTCCCGCGCGACGTCGTTACGCTGCCGAAATTTTTCGCAAACCCTAAACCCGCCGCCGCTGCTCCCGCGCTGCTACTCCGGCACCGGCCACTGCTAGTCGATCATCCTCCTTGTCTCCGGCACCGGTCACGGCTGCGCGTCATCCTCTGACATTCGGCTGCGCGTTCACATCCGACCTCGGCGCCCGTAGCGTTTCCTGCTACAGCTCCGGTCTCTCGGCCGTCGTCTCCTCTCCCCCTCACCCACTCTCGAACCCTAATGTAAGTACCCTCACCCATTCTTTCTCGGTAAGCCGTCTCCTGTCCCCTATTCCGGCAATCTGCCAACTGTAAGTCGCATCCCCTCCCGCCATTGTTCCTCTCAATTTTTGTGGCTTCGAAATGTTATATGACATTTTTAATGTATATACATATTATTGTTTAGTTTATGGATACATTGTAAGACCTTCTTTGACAGAAAAGTAAAATTGCTGATTCATATGTTTCTCCTGTGAATTTGATGTCATTCCTGTGAAATTCCTATGCGAATCCTGTGAAATTGCTTTGTCAATAACAATGTTGTTTTGATGACGTAAGCGACCGACACTGTTATCGTATAGTGTTGGTATTACTAACATCTTCTTTGACCGACACTACTATGATCGACTCTAATATATATGACATATGTACCCTCTTCTTTTCAATATCTATTCAGATACAATAATATATATTTTTCTATGTTTTAGTACACAATCTCTACAATGGAGGAAGTTGGTGCATCGACACCTGTCGCTTCTTCTCCCAAAAGCTCAAGTAGATCATCTTTTGAGGAACCTTCCCCTTCTCATCCTCCGTGCGCAAAAAAGGCAGCGCCTGCCGCAAGAAGACCCAGATTACAATCCAACCGATAGGGTATTTGATAGTCAAATTAACACTGTACATTTTAACTCAAACGGAAATGCCTTATATAACTCTATCTTTCGTAGCATATTCTCGCTCGAAGCACTAGACGACTTAATTTCATTGATGAAGAAGAAACGACACTGCCGACTGAGGACACGACCCCCCCCCCCCATCATTCACTTCATAGAAGACACGAAAGGGTGGTTCCAAGAAAGCCAACAAGCTACATGCTAGAATTTTTGCTGTAGAAGCTGTCGACCAATGTGGTGTGCATGTGGAGCCAGAAGGAATCAACGCAAAATGGCGTAATGATTGTGGTGTCTTTGTAAGATAAAAGGTTAGGATTACATTTCATGATTATCGTAGTGTCTCGAAAGAAAAAAAGACTGAATTGTGGGACAACTTATGCGCAAAGTACCTTTTCCCCACAAATTGCCTTGATCGTGCAAAAAAGGCTTCTCTCTACACAATGGAAAGATGCCTTTGGACATTTAGGACAAACCTTAATAAGGAATATGTTTAAAAGGGTCTGACACCATTCAACAAGTTTGATTTCATCATACCTGATGATTGGAAAGCATTTGTTGAGAATATGACATCTAAAAATGCTTTAAAGAGTAGCAAGTCTTTTAAGGAACTGAGTAAAAAGAAGAAGATGCATCTTAATCTCGGTCCAGGTGGATATGCAGCTAAAATCAAAATGTAGAGGCTAAAAAAACAACAGGATCGGGAAGCTGGGATACTGGACCCACTAGAAGGATGCAGTGAACGCACTCGAAACTGGGTCTTGGGTTGGTCCAAGTCAACTGATGATGGACAATTGATTCCTAAAAGCTTAGATATTAGTGAAGTTGTATAAAAAGCTAAAGAGCTAGCAGCAAGGGAGAAGGAAGGCACCTTTAAGCCAAAAAGGGAAAGAGACCAGCTTACTGCTGCCCATAGAAACGAGGAAACCGAGGTCGTGCACGAGCTGTCTCTTCAATGGCTACGTGAAAATTAGGGTTCCCGAACGATGCGAGCAGCTACAAGAAGCGTGATCGACCCAACAAGGATGATGAACACGAGAAGTGGAAAGAAAACTTCTTCTAATTCCTCAAAGAAAATCCATATTTCATCCAACCATTTGCTGTACCGATGTCCAAATTAGTGTTAACGACAACATCGAGACTACTCCAACTACTGAAAACTTGCCTTCAAACAGCCATGGGTCCGCGCCTAAACCAGCCACTAAGTATCTAGTGGATGATATAATCGAGAATACTCCTTGCTCATTTAATATGTCTCTTGGCAGGAAAAAGAGCATCAAGGTTGCAGAAGGCATTGCAATGTTTGATCGTAAATTTTATACTGTATCTATTCCACCAGAGTGTGCCAAGGTGCAACTAATCAAGGTAGTAGATGACAAGTATCTTGATTTTGGTCTCGATTATCCTGATGAGGAAGAGGAGATTGAAACTCTGGGAGATGTCGTTAATAATTTCATCCTTTGGCACTGAGACATTCTTTTGCAATCTTCAGTTAAAACGACACCAGTGTCTCTACCCACTCCAGTACTTTTACCTTGGTCTTCTCCAACACAAGAGAATGAAGGTGCTGGTGCTGAGAGACCTCTCATGGGCCCCTCCGCCTCCGAATAGACATGAGAATGAATGTGATGGTGCTGAGGAGCCTATCATGGACCCCCTCCGTCACCCGAGAGACATGAAGATGAGGCTGCTGCTGCTGCTGAGGGGCCTCTCATGGTCCCCCCTCCGCCTCCCGAGAGACATGAGCATGAGGCTGCTACTGCTGAGGGGCTTATCATGGACCCCCTTCGCCTCTCAAGACACATGAGGACGAGGGTGTTGCTGAGAAGCCTATTGATGACCTCCCTACGCCTCAACCGACATGTTCTACGGACTCAACATCCAGCAAGAGTATAGGTCAGCACCTTCTATTAACTAGTATGTTAACCGCTAAAGTGTAGAACACACATTAATATTTTCTTTTACAGTTCAAACGTTTCTCAAGGTTATGAAAGAACCATACACCTATGAGAAAAAGGAACTGATGGAGCACACGCCTCTGGTGATGAAAGAACCATACGCCAATGGATCTAAATGTGCCATTTGAAGACATACATGCTCTCTATCGACTTCAGAGATTGGATGCCACTCTCATAACCGTATGGTGCTTGTAAGTGTTTCAAACAATAATAACCTTATAATTAGTCATACTATTAATTAACACCATAATTGACTATATATTGTTTCATGTTTATAGAATGTGCTTCCACTGTGGTGCGGATAAGAAAGTCGAGTACTTTAACCCAACAGCAATAAGGCAATCAGCGATCAACGTCTCTATGGACCACCTTGACTTGAAGGGCAAGAGGAAGAATGACCAAAAGGCGTACCATAATTTGATGGTAAAAAATGCTAGGAATGCTGTAGCAAACCTACATAGGTAGGGCCCTGTACAATTGGCGAGACAGAGAGTGTATCATGGCTCTTTATAACTTTGAGCGAGTATGCTTTTCTCTATCACTTACTTAACCCTACTTTTGACTAATAAATTCAAACACTAACATGATTAAGTGTACTTTTGTTATAGCAATCATTGGATTACTTTCATGATATATCCAAAATTAGAGAGGGCTTGGGTATTTGACTCCCTTTATCATGAGAGGAGCACCTACAACGATTTCTTGGAAGTCCTCGATGCGTAATGACCTTTAATATCATTTTAATTCTTTAGTGATCTGATATTCATAATCATGACACAATATTTCTTATCGGTGACAGCACTTACCGGTTCAACATCAAGCTTGGAGGAAAATACCATCCAAAACAGAAAGAAAAATTATCGTACAAAACGCATTTTCTGGTACTACTACACCATAATTCAATAATCTATATCACTATATTTTTATCTATATCTTTGAGACTTTTAACCTTTCTATTTTGTTCCCAAAGTGTGCGAAACAAGCTCCTGGCAGTGTGCATTGTGGCTACTATGTGTGCAATACACAGAAGCTGGCTTTAAAAAATACATGACATTGTTCAAGGAAGATTATGTATGAAAAAATGTATGTACTTGCAGTTTTAGTAATATTGTTATATGCATTTTCACACTGTATTGATATTTGTATTTTAGTAATTACTAATTATGTTCTTAATATTGGCAGCCAGACAAGCAGGTGCAAATGCAAGAAAACTAATATGATGAAGCCACACTCTATGACATTGCATCTCGGATGATTCGCTTTGTGATGCATGAGTTTATTCATCAACGGGTAAATATTTTGACACAGAAGGTGATGTGGCAAGATATGAAGAAATTTCTCATTGGTACGGGAAATATAACAATTCTAAACTAATTTGACAAAACTTTGAGGCTGGGCAGAAGAGAATTAATGAACAAGACCGGAGTTAGCCGATCAAATAAAATTTTAGTTGTTAGTTCTATGTGAAGTATGTATATTCATGTATATGTGTAAATTAAGTTGCTGCATTGGATGAACTTGTGTACATATGTGACCCTAAGCATTCACTTTCTGAATACATTGTCTCTGTCAATATATTTTATTAATCTTTTATTTGCATTTGATTTGTGTTATTCAGATGGCTCTTATTTAAATATATGAAAGTGTTGGTTATGTGACGTCACAGAAACCAATACCCCTAATCCAGGAAGTAGTGTCGGCCACGTGACGTCATAATATATGACATGAGAGTCCTATAAACAATGTCAGTAAAATTGACATCCTTGAAACCGACACTGTTGGTAGTGAGAGCAGTGTCGGTTGCATGATGTTAATATAACTGAAACGACAGTGGAAATGGCAGTGTCGGTCGTATGGCGTCAAGAGAACGACACTGGTGCAGCTAATAGCAGTGTCGGTCAGATGATATCATATCGTTCGACATTGCTATTGTTGTTACTAGTGTCGGTCAGATGATATCATACCGGCTCACACTGCTGTTGTTATTGCTAGTGTCGGTCTCGCTGTCGTCATCCTGACCGACACTAAAGACGCTGCTATCAGTGTAGGCTAGATGATGTCATTTGACCGATAATGATAAGTTGATTCAGTGTCAGTTTCTACGGACCGACATTGATTACCGTTTACAGCAGTGTCGTATAAGGAGTATCGTACAATTTGACCGATACTGCAGAATCTTATGACCAGACATTGAAGAGTCTTTTCGTAGTAGTGTCCAACAACCTGCATGCA
The DNA here is from genome assembly GCA_001602295.1 of Zoysia matrella. Taxonomy (NCBI): domain Eukaryota; kingdom Viridiplantae; phylum Streptophyta; class Magnoliopsida; order Poales; family Poaceae; genus Zoysia; species Zoysia matrella. The sequence continues at coordinate 82,859 of BCLG01001762.1, forward strand.
CCGGTGCTGGCTCAACATTTTTCCATGTCCGCAAGACCATGCACACGCTCTTACACATTCAGGTGTCTGTTAGACTAGTGGGTGGCAGCTCCTCCACTCATGTATCATATAATTAGTCTATAAGGAGGCTGGTTCATATCAATACATATCAATACAATCATCAGTTCTGGCACTTCGTTATCTTTTCCTCTTACAAAATGAACAGCACCAATGGCCTGTGGCCACCTCGGCAACATTGTGCCCATGAAAAGTTATGTGTGTGTATCGCTTGTGGCCGCAAGAGTGTCAGCTGGTGTCATCACCCTAGCCTGGAGATGGATGTTAGCCCAGGCAAGGAGGTGAAACACGCTGTCACCTAGGTTAAAGTTACCTTTTGAAGGGACCGGTTTCACGCTTTTCATAAAAACCAGAAAAATGCGTCAAAAACTGCTCAAAATTTGAACGAAATTTTTGAGATTCTATAGGAAACCGGTTCCTTTTTTGGTTTATCAAACTGTTTCATTGGTTTGAATTTTAGTATTTTGAGACTTAACTCTTTCATCAGTTTTATTTTTTTTAATTTCTAAAAATTTTAAAATTTTGAATTCTTTCAAAAACTAGCCAACTATGCAAACCACACTGGACCGGTTTCACCGGTTTTTATAGAAACCGGTCTTGTTTGGAATGGTTTTCTGAACCATGGCTATCACTACCTTGCATAGAAAGGTTCAGACCAAATGTATGTATATGAATTTGCTTATTTGGATTGAAACAAAGTTCATATCCTTGTTTATTGTAGTTTAATATCGAGGTCTACTAATTTTTTGTTCAAATTTTTTTTTCACACATTTACAAAGATAGAAAATCCTAAAAATGACTTGAATGATTGCACTACTTTTGGCTCGCTAATGTTCCGCTTCTTTGTGAGGAGCTCCTTAAATAACATTGCATACATCATCAATTCATCATGTAAGACATCATCAAGGATGGGAATAGTAATCTGCAAATAGTTCATCATCATCCGCAAAAACTTACTTCTTCCATCCCACAAAAGTGTTCCTTTATGTTCCGTGCCATCTAGCTTTGACTAGTAATATATATAGATTTGATTTAAGTTTAACAACATGGGCCTTGTATTTTTCTATTCGTCATAAGAAACATTTTGTAATATATATTTTATATATCTTTTATTATATTTATAAAAATTATTAGTCAAACATGATCAAACTCAGATGGACACTTATTCTAGAATGAAGGAGTACCAAACTGCATGTCTTTTATTTGAGTTTCAAACCCATGTTTTCCTAAACGGATGTCAATCTCTTGATGTAATTGAGCCCCTCACAGCTGGGTCCAGAGTGGAGAGGTGAAAACTTGTAAGGGACTAAACTATTGGTGGACCGAGGAGGTGGGCTTTGGACAGTTCTACAATGGGCTTTTCTCTATTTTTTCAATTTTATTTGAAAATAGTTATGAATTTGTTAGAAGTGGGCTTAGAGCCTAGGATAGTCCGTAGACCATCTGGACTACCCTTTGGATCCGCCGCTCAACCAAACCATTTTCTCCCTCTGATACAAAGATACGTAACTCTTCTAAAAAATAGTTGAGCTGGAGCCGACCTGATATATGATTAGGAGCTATAGCAGGTGGTGTGCTTGCTGGGTTCTATTCTATTTGAATGTGGGCCGTGGAATCAGCATCTACCACAACAATTTCAAAATGGATAGAGTAAACTAGGAGATGTTAGGGTAAAATTAGTTGATTCACAATACCTGCTTTTAATGTTTCCATCCTTAAATAAGTGTTATTTTTTAACTTTTAGAAACCATTTTCGACCACTCATCTTATTAAAAAAATTTGTTCCAGTGTTCATTTAAGGATGAAAGGATAGGAATAGTCTATTATACATGCATTTCATTCATGAGTTTGTACTGTTCATATATGATTTTCAAAATTATACTACTCCGTCTTTTTCAATTTATTTAACGTTGCAAGCCACACACAGATACCAAAAGCAGGTGAAAATTAACTTCCACTGCTACCCCTTTTCCACTGTCATCATGTTGCCCAGCGCCCAAGTTGACCTCATGGTCCTCACCCTTCTCTCCCTTCAACAGGGGCATGGGTCTATTATGTTACACAATATTCTTAACTGTTCAGTCCATTGGGTGCCTTTTCTAAGAGCCACCTTCTCCTACTCTATATATATGTAACATCCATTTAAAATAAAGATTGATGCTTTCATTGCATTCCATTTTGTCATTACACTCAACACGTTATCACCACTTCGCTCAACCACAAACGAGAAAACCAGACGCCACTGTCCACGTGCTACAGTAACCGCGCAAAAACAGTAACCGACCAGAGGCAATCGTTCTTCGTCCTCTGGACTTGACAACAGAAGGCCACCACCGTTCTTTCTCTCCACTGGACAACAGACAAGAGAAAGGAAAACTCCAAGGACAATGCCGATAACTGACACTCAAATTTAGTTGATGATCGCGTACCTTCAAGGCATTCTTCAAGGACGTCGTCATTTTCGTCATCATCGCTCTCTCCACTATGATCCCGGACAGCGCGCCCATGCCAGGCTTGGCCCTCGCGGACGCCGTCCAGTTGCTCCCGGTTTTCCTGTACTTTTGGTCGCCTCCTCATCTCCGGTGGCGATCAAGGTGTTAGACCCAGCCATGCTGCACCCCCAGCATCACTAGCAATGCCATCGGCGAAACCAGCAACATTGGAGCGAGTGCCGTTGGTCTTCGGACTGCCAGGCATCACAATGTTCCACCACGACACCGCCCGATTTGGTCCTGAAGCAGGACTAGATTCCGTCGCTTTGGTTCCGCCGCGCGGAGTCTTCATGGCTGGCCATCGGAATGCAGCACCGCTCTTTCTGACGGCGGCAGCGTCACCGTCGCCTCCAACTCAACCCCGCCGTACACAAGTGCGTATGCAAGTTGGGAGCCGAGGAAGGCCGACGGGATCAATGGCATCGCGCATGACAGAACCAACAGCACCGGCAGCGCCACCTGCCGTACTGGCGCCGTTGAGGGCAGGAATGACAATGTCGATTTCATCGGCAGCAACACTGTCGACGTCAACACCGGCAACACTGTCGTCATCAGTGGCAACAGCAGCGACAGCACCATCATCATTGGTGGCAGGACCATCATCATCGACGGCAGGACCGTCCACATCGACGGCTGGCCCGTCCACATCGGAAACGAGAGGATGGACGCCCCCGAGCGGCGTCCGTATTCTATGACAAGTTCGACACTTGGTGTCACCTGAGCGTCGCCGAAGCCCCCGAGCTGAACCGGACCATCACCGACGCTGGACGACGACGACGACGGCCGATGAGGTTGAAGTCGCCCGGCGCGGCCAGATCTGCTGTCGACTCGGCCAAACACAGGCCTGAGCGGCGGCAAGCACAGGAAAGAGCACGAATTGACAAAAGGAAACAGCATCTGCGCCAGAAAGCGGCAGGCCGGTGCGCTCTCACCCACCTCGTGGTTATGTTCGGTCGACATTGTTATAATTTTTTTAGTGACACTGTAGGCTCGTTTTGTAGTAGTGGGAGAGAATACCGGTTCTAACATCCCCCCCTCCGCTTGGACTCCGATGGATATTCAGGCTGCCACGAAATTCTTGAAACAAACTACCTGGAAGCCCTTTAGTGAATATATCCGCATACTGTGAAGAGGACGATACATCATACATGTAGAACTTTCAACTTTCATTTCCCCAAGTGAAACTGTATATATCTCGGACAAAATGCATGTCAATTTCAATATGTTTGGTTCATTGATGCTGCATCAGATTGCTAGATATATATGTGGCACTGACATTGTCACAATGAAGGATCGTAGTCCTGCTAGGTGGCCGATGCAATTCAGTAAGAAGCTAATGCAACCACAAACATTCTGCAACAGCATTCAATGCGCAACCCCCTGATATTCAGCCTCGGCGCATGATTGGGACACTGTATTTTGCCGCTTTGAAGACCATGAGATCAGATTATCACCATAATAGACACAATAACCAGATGTTGAGCATCTTGTGTCCGGGCATCCTGCCCAATCAGAGTCTAAATATGCAACTAGATGACGACTGTGACTGGGTGTAATATGAAGACCAAAATCTGGTGTACCGCGAAGATAACGAAGAACCCTCCTCAACAGAAGAATATGTGCGTCATGAGGAGCATGCATGAACAAGCAGATCTGTATAATGGCAAAGCTGATATCAGGACGAGTGACTGTCAGATATTGGGGAGCACCAGCAAGACTCGATATTCTGTTGGGTTTGAGAGAAGCTGGCCGTCCTGGGCAGAGGGTTTGCTCTTGGTGTCAACTGGTGTGAGGCAAGGATTACAACTTCTCATGTTGGCGCACTCAAGAGTGTCACAGACATACCATTGTAGAGAAAGAAAGAGACCAGACTTTTTGCGATGCATTGAAATTCCCAGTAAGTGCTGAAGAGGCCCTAAATCTTTCATGGCAAACTCACGACGAAGCTTTGTGATAATGGAATTTATCAGGAGACTGAGGCTGGTGGTGAGTATGATTTCATCAACATACAATAATAGATATGCGGTGGTCAAGCCCAAATGCAGAATAAACATTGAAGAATCGGATTTAGATGCATGAAAGCCAATCGAAAGAATTAATGATTTAAAATGGAGAAAACAAGTTCGCGGTGCTTGTTTCAAACCATATAAAGGCTTATTCAGCTTGCACACTTTGGAAGAGTTGGCCACATCAAGAAAATCTGATGGTTATCGACAATATACAGTTTCTGACAAATTACCATGGACAAATGCATTAGACACATCAAGCTGATGAATGTCCCAACCTTCAGAAACAGAAATGCCACACTTTGGAAGAGTTGGCCACATCAAGAAAATCCGATGGTTATCGACAATATACAGTTTCTTAAAAATTACCATGGATGAATGCATTAGACACATCAAGCTGATGAATGCTGAGCACGGTCCGAATTGTGGCCGGTTTGATGACGGGTGAGAAGGTCTCCTGAAAATCAACACCGTGTTGTTGAGAGAATCCACGAACCCATCTGGCCTTGTATCTGGCGAAAAAATTACCAGCATTGTACTTGTGATGAAAGATCAATTTTCCCGACACCACATTCACCCCTGCAGGTTTATCAACTATACACCAAGTATTATTCTTCATTAAAGCATTAAACTCCTCTAACATTGCGTTATGCCAGTTAGGATCTTTTAGAGCAGTTTTATAAGATGTAGGAATGGGAGAAATAGGCTTGGTAGCTGTGAGATTGAAGTGTTTCTTGGGCACGAAAATAGCGGCCTTTGATCTGGTGTGCATGGGCCATGGGGTGTAACAGCCAGGAGCAGGACGTGCTGCGGTGGAGGCTGATGGCGTGCGTGTAGTGAAACTGGGTGATATAAGCAGGTGCGCGGAGCGTGAGGAGGATGGGCTGACATGTGGCACAGGCGGACCGGATGGTGCGGACTCGGCGGGCGGGACCGTTGGCAGTAGCCCCCTGAGTTTGAGGGTCATTAGGACGTGGCGGCTGGTTTTGCCGCAGTGAGATCAGCGTGGGAGGACTGACCAAGCCATACAAGCACGTGATCCAGAGAAGATGGCACCGGATCGGATGCGGCTGGAGGCTGTGGAGACACCAGGGGGGAAATTTTCACCAGGGGAAAAGAACCTTCATAAAAAAATAAGATGCTGTGTGATTAGAATCTTTTTAGTGATGAGGTCCTGACAGCGATAGCCTTTGTGCTTGGGTGGGTAGCCAAGAAACACACATGGGGTAGAGCATGGAGAAAGTTTGTGGCTCCCGGTGTCAGTGGTGTTTGGAAAACATAAGCACCCAAAGGTGCGGAGATGTGTGTAATCAGGTGCCTGGTTAAAGAGAGCTTGGTAGGGTGTGTGAAGCTGCAAGGGGCAAATGGACGTCTGTTAAGAAGATAGGTAGCTGTGCTAAGTGCTTCAACCTAGTATTGCGGCAGCATAGAGGCTTGAAAGAGAAGAGTGCGAATAATATTGTTGGTGTTGCAAATTATTCGTTCAGCCTTTCCATTTTGCAGCGAGCTGTAAGGACAGGAAAGGCGGGAAACAACACCATGAGAATGGAGGAAGTTGCAAAGTGCAGAGTTATCAAACTCCTTGCTGTAATCACATTGAATCGCTTGGATAGAAAGTTGAAACTGATTAAGAATCAGAAAGTAAAAATCATGAATAATGGTAAGCACATCAAATTTGTGGCGAATCGGGAACATCCATGTGTATCGTGTGTAATCATCAAGTATAGCAAGATGATATTTCATGCCAGAAAGGCTCCCAATAGGTGATGTCTACAAATCACAATGTATTATTGGAAAGGAAAATAAGTAGTAGTCTGTGATGTTGGCCTAACATGCTTGCCTTTCTGGCATGCTTCACAGACCGATGCAGCACAATGATTATTATCAATAGGAATATAAAACTGAGAAATCAAATGTGATAAAGATTTATTCGCAGGGTGGCCAAGCCACCAGTGCTAGAGATTGACTGAAATGGAAGAGGCTGACAGGGCTGTGCTGCCGATGGGTGCCTTGGAGCTATGAAGGGGGTACAGATCGCCATTAATGTTGGATCTCAGATGCTCCATCTTGGTGAGAAGATCATTCATAGTGAAACCGAATGGGTCAAATTCCACTGAGCACATGCTATCACAAGTAAATCGGCGAATTGAAATCAGGTTCTGAACAATAGTTGGGGTATGCAGCACATTGTGTAAAGAGAACTAGGTGGTGGGTGTGTATAATTTGACGTGACCAAAGCCAAGAATTGCCAAGAATTGGTAGTGTAGAGCCATTGCCGACAATAACACAGAGAGGAATCATGCAATGATGAAGAAGAATACCGAGTCAAGTTACCTGGGTAACCTGTCATGTGGGAAGTAGCGCCAAAGTCCATGAAGCATTCATTGGTGTTGTCGTGGAATTGCTGCTAAAGAACGCCGCGTGAAATAGATGAGGCCGGAGGGATCATATGCCAGGGCAGATGTAGTAGTACAAGTCATCGGCAGTAGCATCATAGGATATGCATGGCCAGTGCCAGGCAGCACTGAAGGACGAGCTCCAAGGACACTGGGGCTAGTGGATCCAGTCCATGGGGCGCACCACTGTGTGCCCTAGGGTGTGTTCCACAAGAGTAGTAGTAGTAACCCCAGCCGGGCTGGTGCTGCTGGTGAGAGCCACGGCCATTCTTGAATGCTCGACCGCCACAGCCACAGCCACCTCTATGGCCACCACGACCACGACCGCGTTCGTTGCCACTAGAGGGGGGGGCACGCTACAGCAGAATCAGGTCTGTTGGTGTTTCAATCATTGGCACAGTAGAATTTACGTATCGGAGAGGGATTTGTGTGCTCTTCCTAGATGTGGTCTAGTCTACAAAAGACTCAAGAGATTGACCTAGTTCGGGCTGCCTCGGTGGCGTAATACCCTACGTCCAGAGGCGAGAGAATGAATCGTATATGCTCGAAGGGGTTACAATGGCGGTGGGGTTCCTGCTCAAGCAAGAACGTGTGTGATGTGAATGAATTCAAGGAATCGCGTCCCTATCTACAACCCCCTGGCGTGCCCTTATACAGGGGTCGGACCAGGGTTACATGGCTTGAAGCCGACAAAACTGAGCGACCCTCTGGCGGGTGGGGCTACGAGCATCTCGAAGTTTATTCTCTGGCAGCTTTTGGAGCTAGGTCATCTTGTCGTCATCCTCTTCATCCTTTGTCCACCGCGGGGTGCACAGAGCCTACTTTTTCCAGTGCATAGTACCTGCTACGCAGTGTCAAAAATCTTTATTCTTGTTGGGCGGTGGTCGTCGAAAGATGGTGCCCGACCCGTGGATCGGATGGCTAAGGCGGTTGCCGACCCTTAGATGGCCGGACCTTGTCGCTGAGCGACCCCGACCTACAGGTGGTTGGGCAACATCTTTGGGTGGATCCGACCCTCGGGGGTTGGACCATGTCTTTGAGTAACACCGACCCTCCGGAGTTCGGGTTACGTCTTTGGGTGGGCCCGAGCCCCAGATGGTTGGACCACGCCTCCAGGACTTGATGGAGTTGAGTCATCCGTGAATTCGAGCTGGGCCCATGGACTAAACTAGAACTGTAGATACCCAGAGTATATGATCCTGACAAGGTTATTGATGTGACGAGTCACCGGGAGGTGGCACGGTCGTGTTAGCGACCAATGCAGTCTCGTGAGCCTTGGAGCTTGCAGCAACATGCGAGGTTTCGTCATGAATGAGTAGGTCACATGCGTCCATGAATGTGGGGAACTTGGGTAGGAGAGGCAGCAGTGTGCGCAGAACAATGAATTTTGGGTTAAGTCCCCAAATCAACTGATGAACGAGAGTTCGATCGGTGATCGGTTGATCATAGTTGGCCAGGGCGTTCGCCATCTGCTGCAAGAAATGACAATAATCATTGACAGAGAGATCACCTTGATCGAAGCTGTGAAACTTGGACTTAAGAATGATGGGGCGGCTAGCTTGCTTTGTTGCCATTGAAGTGCTTTGCCAATTCATGCCACACCTTATACTCCATCGGTTCTTTGAGTTTGAGGAGCATGTCGATGAGCTGGTCAGAGATAGTGTTTGTAGATCCATGTGATGACAGTGACATTCTCATGAACTCAGTCGGGATCATCATGCTGAGGATCGACCTCCTCGACATAAGGGTGCAGACCAAAGCGCCCGAGGACAAGCAGAAAAAGTTTGCTCCATTTGGTGTAGTTATCGGTGAGCATATCGAGGGTATAAGGGATCATGGATTTGTTATTGATGCTATGAATGGCATGAGACATAGGAGCCGCCGAGGAGGTGGCCGTCGTGGTGTCTATTGAAGAGGAGAAGGGGATAGGCCTCGAAGTGGCGCTGTCGGACGGCTGTGGTGGAAGAAGAATTGCTCATGGCGAACGAGGATGGAAATCAGTTCTCAGAATGAGGTGCTCTGATAAGAGGAAAAGATAACAAAGTATCAGAACTGATGATTGTATTGTTATGAACAAGCCCACTTATAGACTAATTACATGATACATGAGTGGAGGAGCTGCCACCCACTAAGTCTAACAGACTTCTAATCGTGTGAGAAAGTCTGGTCTTGCAGACGTGGAGAATATTGAGCCAGCGTCGGTGCATGCAGGTTGTTGAAGAGAATACCGGTTCTAACACATCTGACGTCTTAGGTGATAGGGATGCAATATTTTAGCAAGGGTATGCATAATACTTTTTAGATATATAAATTGATATAATCCTATGTAAAACAGTATAATTCATGTATATTTTAATACACATCTAAATTTTAGAAATATAAAACAGTATAATCATTGTATATTTCAATACACATCTAAATTTTAGGTATGCCGTGGCATACATTAAATGTCATGTTAAAAATGAATAGAACTTAGGTCCTAATCTAATCTGGTATGACTATTTTCAAGGTTGATTATTTTTTCAGCTGGTACCAGCCTCAGGTGAGCACATGCACAGATCTAATGCCTTAATCACAGATTAGGGCAGCGAGGCACTATTTAAATGTTGCAGTAAGTCTATTGCTACAGTAACAGTGCAGTGATATACATAATAAATGGTGGATTACTGTCATGGCCTGTGTTTATTGGTCCTGTAGCAGTTGATCTGAGGCGTCCAATTTTTATCCAGTGGTCCATATGCATTGAAGTCACGGGTTAAGTTGGCGGGGACTAAGGTTATTGATCAGTTTCCGGTGCGCACATGTATCCTCCTCCCGGTTGCTCGCAACATTGGGCTTAGGGTCCTGTCAATCTTTCCCCTAGCCCGTCAAAGTGATCAGTGATGCATTTGATGAACGGGTAAATTCTTTATTAGCGATTCAAAAAATTTGTAGTTCTTTATAAATCACTTAAAATTTTGAATTTTCTTATCAACCACTGATATTAATTTTCTTTCTTTATTCGCCACTCCTCTACATATGGGACTTCAAAAAGACCTTTCTGTCCTTCTTTTAAATTTTCATATTTTATCATTACTCATTTTAACAGATATTGTTTGGTTTTGGGGCATCTAAAATTTCACAAAGAAAATTTTTTACCTACAATTCAAATTCAAATTCAAATTTTAAAATTTAATCTAAACTATTTTATTTTCCTTTAAGTTTGTGGGGCTATAATGTAAATTTGTGAGACAAAATTGATTCATGTACTATTCACTAAAATGGGTAATGAGAAAATTTAGTAAAAAAATGATTAAGGGGCTAATAAGTCTTTTTTAAGCCTCTAAATGTATAAGAGTGGTGAATAAGAAAGAAAGTTAATATTAGTGGTTGATAAGAAAATTCAAAATTTTGTATGGTTAATAAGGAATCAAAAGTTTTTTTCGATGCCTAATAAGGAATTGACCCTTGATGAATTGCCCTCCATCAACGAAACTACGTTGTCTTTGTATGGTGAACCGGCATCATATTGAAGAAAACATACTTTGAAAGTGATTAATTTTGATCGTATAAATTAGTATATAAATTAGATGTTTAGAAGGATGGCACCACCATAATTTCCATGCTAACTTTACCATTAATTGCCTTGTCTTACTTTGCTCCAAAACAAAACTGATTTTTCTTTGTTAAGTTCGTACACATTAGGAACTACGAAACTGTTTATTTAACCTCACCATCTAAAATCGGTTCATTTTATACCTTGCTCCAAAACAGAATTGATTTTGCTGCAAAACCATTGCAAATAATTTTTTACACTTTATTTTACTTCTTCCTCATTAGTATATTTATTTATTTATGTTACTTCTGGTGCTCAGGATTCTCGGGTGCCGTCGCGGAGAAGTGGACTCGATTTAACTACTCGGTGTCAACATATTTTGTTTTGCATTCATCTGCACCACCAAAAATCAAATTTTGTTTAAACTCTAGTATTTAACTGTTTTTGTTCACAATTTTCTTTTTCCCTTCTGGATCTATACGAGTTGAAATAGTTTTAGTTTCTTTAGCTTTATTATTTTTATCTGCTTTTGTATCTATATAAAATGACATACACTATGGGGAATTTCCCTATAGTGGCGCTCAGAACTAAGAAATTGAGAGGTGAAACTGAGATTGAGAAATAAAGGAGAAATCTAGAGTCTTCATTCATATATCTCATTAAATCTCAGTGCTTAATTTATTTCTCGATCCCAATCCATATCTTGTTTTCTATTTACCAAACACCACCTTTAATCAGATTAAAATAAATTTCTGAATTTAGGTTCCTTCAATCTTGGTGATAGGAACTAAATTAGATTTTGAAAAGATAAGTGGGCTGAAAATTGTACCTTTAAAAAACGCTACACCTCTGTGTATGATATTGTAAGAAGAAAAAGCATCTTTGTTGTGATGATGTTAGTACAACTCCACTAAATATATAGTTTAGAAGATCATTAGCAGATACTAATCTGGTATTATATAGCACCAATTAGTGATAAAAATTGT